>CAJHNH020008001.1:165000-217500 GCA_905116865.2 Candidula unifasciata
ATCTGTTGGTGACTTCTGCTACTATCCATGATGAACTACATTTCTAATGTCGGACTATTTGTGTTAGCACTTCTGATGGCTACCATATGCTTTTAATGCGTGTGTATGCTAGTGCGTATGCTGAGACACTGAGACAGCAGTCTGTCAATCTTTCCACAAGGGACTGTGATAAACATTCTGTGTGTTTTTCGTTTTCACAGGAGCGGAGTAACTATGGGTTACCCGTTTGCTGTGAAGCTGAAACTAAGATTAGCAGAAGATTACCAGATTACCAGATCTGAGAGAAGTACAGAAAACTCAAATCCATACACCCTGAAAACTCCATATGGTAAACCTTTTGAAGAGAGAAAGAAAAGAATGCGACCAGAAACGTTTTTGCTGTAACGAGTTCCTGTCATTGTGGCTTAAGACAGAGAACTTTTACATGTAACCAGCATTCACATAGGGTCATCGTGCTGTCAAACGTCGCATATCGGGTTACCAAGCAACAAATAGTTCACAGGTCAAATAGGCTTGGTCTTACAAAGGGATGCTAAAAAATGCACACGTATTTGACTCGTTTCCACATCTGCGGGCGTGTGTTGCCTTCACTGCTGATCCTACAGCCTTATGGACTCTTTGGTGTCTTCGTGGCCAACTGGTTCAGGTGATCAGATGTCAAAGTTGTGGATGTAGTGCTTCACAGATCTTTGGGTCGTCGCTGGAGCTGCATAGTTTAGCTTTTTCCGTCCGGTGCATCTCTATATGGGGGGGGGGGGGGGGGGGAGAGACAATGAGAGAGAGAGAGACAGACAGACAGACAGACAGACAGACAGACAGACAGACAGACAGACAGACAGACAGACAGACAGACAGACAGACAGACAGACAGACAGACAGACAGACAGACAGACAGACAGACAAACAGACAGACAGACAGACAGACAGACAGACGGACAGACAGACAGCCAGACAGAGCGAGAGAACGAGAGAGCGAGAGAGAGTGAGAGAGAGAGAGAGAGAGAGACTTTGATGCATCGATCTTTCAAACACTCTTTTATACATCAAAGAATTGGTCCAGAAAGTTATCACTTCTGTCGTCTGACTTCTTATTGCATTTCTCAGCAACCAGTAAATGGTTGTGTTGGATCTGAAGCCTCAAGAGCGAGCCTGCGTCAATTAGGATTCGAACCTATTATCTCCAGACTGGCAGATAAGCTGCGTTTGAGCGTTAGTACAAATACTGATTTTTTATGACACAGCATTGCTCTGCAAGCATCACTTTAAAAGCTAAGTCGCTTAAATATTCTCCCAGATCTCCCCCTCTAGCAAGAAAGTCAACACTGTGACACTGAAGGAGGAAATGTGGCTATGTGAAACATGACCGTTCTTGCCGATAGCAGTCTGTCTCACCTGTCTGGACTAGCCCACTGTGTTATCAGCACGTCCCTGGCAAACATACACGACCACACTCGGATTTGGCTTCTAATGCACGCCAGGACATAACCTGGCAACAGCTGGGCCTCTTCCGGGTGTGACCACGTGACAACAACGTCGCCATGGTGATGACGATAACAGTCGATATTTGACAAGAGTGCGGCAAGCTTGGGGTTGCCAATAACTGCTACAATAATAGTCACACAAGCCGTGTGATTATTCTAGCCGAGATTAATGCTACCTGGTAATCAGAGATTTTCTGTCCTCAGAGGAAATAAACAGAATCTATTAACATTGAGTCTGGTGAAAATAGTGGTTGATGCAGAAATTAAAAGGGTGGAGGAGGGGGGAGGAGGGGTACGGTCGTTCACACCTAATGGTTTCATAAGCTTTTCAAATTTTATTTAAAAAAAATAAGATTTTGTATACCGGGTTTCAATTCAAACTTCATGACGGAATGAAAATTTGAAGTTTTGTTCCCTCAAAAGAAATGAGTTCGGTCTGAGAACGTAACAAAAGACTTCATTTACTTCTTCTTCTTCTTCTTCTTCTTCTTCTTCTTCTTCTTCTTCTTCTTCTTCTTCTTCTTCTTCTTCTTCTTATACCTTGTACCTCGGTGAAGTGTCGGGGGAAGATGTAATGTTCGTTGATGAGCTCTGTCAAGAGCACTATTAAGATTGATGTTCATTTTTGAAAGGCTGTTATTAATGTCATTACTCCATATTTTTTCCGAGGTCTTTCGCTCGCTCAGTAACCGTTGTACGTTTTAGTGTGCCTAACTGTGGTAGACAGTACCAAGGCATTCTTGTTAGATGTCCAAACCACTTCATTTGTTGTTCTTTGATGGCCTGTGAGACTGGCTTTATTCCTAACATTCGTCTGATTTCATATTCTGTCTTTTCTTGAAACTCCTGCAGCTCTTCTAAGGAATGTCATCTATGTTGTCACAATTTTACGTTCAGTAGAGGATGTAAGTGTCCACGTTTGTCATTGATAGCATAGTGTTGGCAAAGCAATTGTTCTGATAAGATTTACTTTAGTACTCGGAGGTATCTGCTTAAGTGTCAACAGGGGAGATAAAGCCCCATTACTTGGTTAGTGTTGGCACATCTCGAACTAATTCATTTACTGGTTGCCCTAAATAAAAAAAAGGCAGCAGATACATGGCCCAAATTGATGGCCCGATTGCAGTCAAGTTGAAAACCTTGACTAAGACCTAGCCCAAAGGTATCAGTGTTCAACAGCTTTGGCCTTTCACATCAACGTTCGTTTTGGGGTTTCTTTTGGACGACCTCGCTTCCTAAATCCTTTATTTCCCATTTTTAGGCCTGTCTGGTGATTACCAACTTGTGTTTTTTTTTTCTCTGAATGTTTATAATTTAGCACCATCTGTGTCATAAAACTTGTTATCGATAGTGGCCCAAACTTTTCTCTTATGCCGTCCTCCCTCTTGAATGCACCCCATTCAATTTGCAATATTTTCCTTAGGCATTTGTTTTCAAACGTATTTAACATTCATTCCAAGTCTTTAGTAGTATTTTTTTGGGGGGGGGGGGGGGGGGAATTTTCGGTTAAGAACCAACAATGTACTAATGCAAAGATATCACAACACACACTGATCTGTCCACTTAGAGAATGCACAATGACAACATATCAATACAAGGCATGATCTAAAAGAGGAGATAACGTAGACCGTGAGTTCGACCAAGACAAAGATGATAGACAACATCATAGGAAATCTACAACAGTACGATGTGTCTATGATCGAAGGGGCATAAGAGCAAAAAAGCAAGAAATACCCTTACATCTGCCTCAACACCCTGAGAACAAACAAAAGGAAGTGGAAGAGAAGACGACCACTAAGAATATACAGAGATACTGCGATCGATCGATCAGTTTGTCCCCTCCGCGCTGTTACCTAAAACTTCACCACACCACCCTGAGATGAAAAAATCTCACTCTGGTCAGAAAATACGCCGTTCAACCTCCAAACACGCTAAAATTAGGCCACCCCTAATGACTGCACCAACCAGGTTTAACTGGCAGCTCTGTGCGAAAAAGGGCCAGATACTACGCTAGATGCTGTCATAGTGTTCCAGAAAAGCTGTATGTTTATCGTCTCTGGGCTGCTGCCTGTACGGGTAACCAAATGTGCAAATACCTGATATATCATTCACCCTCCACACACACACACACACACACACACACACTCACACACACACACACACACACACACACACACACACACACACACACTAACAGCTAGACCAAGTACTTCTCGATTCAGTCTGAAGTTCATCATCACCATGTGCCCTGCCAACTGGCGTAGGCGCTCATGCGTCTCCACAGATCACGATCCCTGGTTGCCTGGAACAGCTCCCTCTCTTGATGATACCCCTCAATACCATCATTTCAGCTCATCCAGCGTTATCTCTCTTGGTCTGCCTCTACCCCCTTTTCCACTGAACTTTCCATTAGTCAAGATGTTCTCCAATGTCTCTCTTCTCATTATGTGGCCCAAGAACAGTGTTTGTCTCTTTCTTATTGTTGTTTATAGAGATCCGCTTTGATTAGCTTCTTTCAAGCAATCGTTTTAGTTTCTCTGGCTGTCTATATTCATAACATTCCTCTCAGAAACCACATCTCTGTTGCTTCCAAATTCTTCCTAATTTGTTCACTTACATTCCAAGATTAGCTATCATACAGCAGGACAGGTTCTATGTAGCATTTTAGTACCCTCTTTATGCATTAAATGAGAGCGATTTACTGCATATATTTCATTTTCTGAAATGCAGCTTTCGAAGTTACACTTTCCTTTATGTCGTATGGCAGTTTTGTCGCGCACCTTTACTTACGGAATATTTTCGCAAATCCCTCAGGTGCTCTAAGACACGGGTGTTTTGAATGGTGGCTCTCGTTCGTCTAGAGGCCTAACCCTCGGTTCAAACTTTCCATTCAACCTGTCTCAGGAATGAGGTGACTCGAGCTCTGACTCCACAGGGTTACTATGAACTCTTGGGTACCTCTCGGCCAGACGTCCTCATTACTAATTTGCCCCAGACTGGTAAACAACGTAAACACAGTCAAATATATAGACAGACAACAGTGAATATGACAAGACGTGAATACCTTTCTGACTACGACAATTAATTCACCAACAGCAACCCTGCGAAGAACAGAAAGTCTTGTGAACTATAATTTCAATGTATTAATTGCTTCATAACTCGAAAGATCAAAAGTAGCATGAAGAACTAGAATGATTGTTCAATTTTCAAAAGAAGAAAGATAGAGAAAAAGTCTTTCTACAAATCTACGTCTCTTTCCGGTATCATCATAGCTGGGAGGCAGGAGACAGATTATGAAGGCACATCTGGGATCTAGCCGCTATAGAGTGTTACTTCGACTTATCTGGTTGGATCCAGCAGCTCCTCAGGGTGTCAGAAGGTATAATTCAGTAACGTCTCACTGCACAGAAAGACTCCACATGAATGATGATACTTCTGGAATTGATTAAGGGCAATCAACTTCCCAGAGATCGGAAGATGTCGGCTTTACGTACAGTACACACATTTAGCAAAGGCAGATCACCACACGTCGGTTGCTTCCAGGTGTTGGCTGATGGAACAGTACAACTATTCCATGGACACTCGTTGGATCTTAAAAAATCCCATGATAAATGGATAAAGAGAATAAAGAATCTTGTCTTTTTTAACGGTCAAGTGGCAACAACAAGGCAATTCGTTTGCTCACTTGAACGGACCATAGAGAAGTGACGTGTAAAAATACAGTCCCTATCTACGGCAGTTGGTGTAAGAATATGGCTCAAGTGTACGGTGAATCGGCCAGACAATTTATCTTAAATAGGCGTAGAAAAGGTGTCCTAACGTGTAAATTGACACTAAAAGCCTAAAAGAATCAATCTAAGAGTGATTTATAAGGATTTCTCCTATCTGGACTCCCCCACAACAAACGAACTATATAACTACGGTCGGACCATCCGATATCATAGCTACAATGACGATTTTGGGGGTGTTCAGACTGTGGGCCTGCTCATGTGGGTAGGTGTGTCGATTCTATCATACGACACTTTACATCAAATTTGAGCAGGCTTATTTTTACCAGTTATGCCCCTTGAGAAGGGAGACGCCTTACGAGAGGAAAACTGAATATCTAATTCTACTTAACAATGTTCTTTGCCATTACTTTGCTTAAAAAAATCGCCACGTTTAACCAGCATCCGTGATGGGGGAGCTTTAAGTTATAATTGTGACTAGATTACGTGTGCCATATAAAATAACACAAATTGCTATTGGTATCATTTCATATGTTCGTGTGTGTATGTGTGAACGCAATTGTTTGTATCTGAGTGTATGTATGTGTGTGCGCGGCCGCACATACTTATGGTAATATGGCGCGTCAGTATTTCGACATTCTTAAATCTCAGGAAATTTCCACATTGCACACCGACGTTGTCCCATGGCCTGAGGTCGGGTAGAGCCAGGAGAACTGGCTATAGAAACCTATTACGGAAACTGCCTATTGATTTCTAGTCGGGTTATGATTAACTAAGGGCGCTGTAATTGAGTCGACCCAAAAGGTACACATCCACTCTGAATGGGCCGCAGTTCATTCGGCAAGCAATTTCTTCTTGTTACCAGCTGTTGGCTGGCTTGTGTTAACAGCAAGATTGTCTCTGGGATGTGCTTCTATCCTTAGTTGCAATATAAAACACACTACAACAGTGTATTTCTGTGGAAGATGCTCTTGTCCGAGTTGCTTTTGTTTTGTTTTAATTGTTGTAGCTAACCTTTTGTGTTGTTCCAGCTGTTGTCTGTTTTCATGAGGGCAATTCTGCTGTATTGTATGTGTGTGTTATTGTTTGCACTGGTAAACGACGGTTATAGTACGAGACGATTCTGACTATGTCTGCTTTTCTACCTGCCTGCTTGTGTGTCTGTGTGTCTGTCTTTATTCTAATAAAAGCAGACAGTGTTTCGTAAAATATGATCGGTTTAAAAGCTTAAGATATTTACAAAGATCTATTACAGAACTTGCCATCTAAAACTAATAGCCAAGGCTTCGGTGAAGAGTTTACAGCTGGCAAAGAATGGTTTGAGGAATTCAAGATTAGAACCGGTATCCTTAGTGTAGACATGGAGAAGTTGCTAATGCTGACGTGCTCCATTGGTTGTTCGAGGGGGGAGGGTTGATAATAATAATAAACCAACTGCCTCCGAAACAAGCATGCCGCAGAGTAGACTAATTTGCTGCTTTTTTCAAAGTCGGAGTGCATCTGCCTCAGGGGCAAGGAACCAAATGTCATACAAATAAGCCTGATCTGTAAAACGTATGTGCATCCAACACTCAGCTTCTGGATCAAGACTAAAGTCCAGAGGTGGAAGGACACTCAGAACGTTCCCCTGGAGTTTACAGTCGATGAACGGGAATAAGAAGTTCAGAGATCTGCAAGGCATCTTGCATCAGATGGTATGTTAAAAAAGAGGTCACGGCTTTCCGGTACAGTTTATAGAATCAAAATAGATCCAGAATATTAAGAATGTCCTTCCTAATCACCGCTCACATAGCAACTATTATAAGTTGTTACATACAAACACATATAGTAAAGAGAAGATCCGAACCCTTATAGTTTCATGCGCAGTGAGAACTCTAGCGGAGTTCTTATTTGTTACCATAAACGGGCAGTATCATGAGTAGTCGTGTGTTTTTGAGAAAGTCTTTTAGTTGAGGTTAACGCGGAGTTAGTTAGCTAGTTAGTTAGTTAGTTGGTTAGTTAGTTAGTTAGTTAGTTAGTTAGTTAGTTAGTTGCACTCCGGACATGTCCATATGTGTTCAGATCCTCCCCTCAGTATGAACCCCAATGTCCGATGGCTAATAGTACCAGTTCTATCTATGTTGATTAACAAGTCTTCTGGTGTGTCCGGTGTGCGTCTTGTTTTTTGCTATGCCGATCTTAATCAACGCGGAGAATGGAAAGGAGTCTTTAGAAACTTGTAGCATGAATATTGCTCCAGTGATCAGAACGAAATCGTACAGCTGGAAGCCGCTGCGAAAATGGGCATGGACACCCAGGAAGTCCGGCATTCCTTGGACTTCATGAGAGAAAATCTCCCTGACTGACTCGACATAACAGTAGAAGACGCAAAAGCTGAGCGAAAAGGATGGAATCCTTGCAGTAAGGACGGTGATAGGTGTGTGGGAGACAAGTGCATAGAGGTGTAGATTTACGCAAGCACGCACGCACGCATACACACACACACACACACACACACACACACACACACACACAACGAGGTGTGGAAGTGATCGGCATGAGGAGACGGTAATGTCAAAACAGTTAACAAATGACCGAGAGATGTTGCAGTACATATGATGCTTTGATACAGTCAGAGAAAGAAATCATAGGGTGAAAAAAAAACTAGTTTTCTATCTCTAATTTTAAATTCATACTTTTAAGATGAGTATCTTGTTTCTCTCAGCAGTTAGTTTTGCGGTCTTTTTTATGAAAGCCTTCTAGTTCGTATTTGTCATCTTATAAAGCAAGCCTGTTTGACATTTTTTCTTGTAGAATGTTTTATGTTTAGAACAATCATTTTTTGAAGTTTACGTTAGGAAATAATGTAAACTGTATTCTATTCAATTTTTGTTGGGTGTGATTAGAAGAAAAGGGAGGTTTGAGAAATCTGGTGTTTATAACCTTTGTGTTTCTGCAGCCTCCAGCATCCACACCATCATACATTTATTCAGAGATGTATGTATATGTTTTTGCGGTTTTGGCTGGAGAACAATGGCTGAGGTGGCTTCTGTGGCTAAGGCGTTGCGAACGTGCTTCGTAATGCAGGGGTACCGGGTTCGATCCTAGCAGCAGGCCTCGCACCTTGTGTTGATTTTGACAATGGTATCGAAAGCCGGCTGTCCATGAAGCAATGGCAAACTACAGGTTATTAATTTGCCTAGAAAAACCACAGTACAAAAAAAAATACCTTCGTTGGTTCTGCAACGTCATGTAAAGGATATGCAACTAACTTTTAACTATGGCTGAATATGAAGCACAAGTTATTATCAACATCATCATAAACAAATTCTGCCGTTAAGCTTCGTAGGATATGAATAATTTGCGATACAGTGCACGCCTGCTGCCACTTGCTATTATCATACCGTGAAGGGTAGTGTCTTTAATGTTGTTGATTTTTTTTTTTCACGACCGTTCTCTTGCTCTTGTAGCTGATCTCCTGAGATGTAGTGCAGGTAATGGTATATGATCGTGCTGCATTCTAACGAGATGGCCAAACCACTTGATCCGCTGTTTTTTTTTTTTTTTTTTTTTTTTAAATTTTGTACAAGGTGTCGTTCCCACAATTTGTCTGAGAGTATCATGATTCACTCGATCTCATATGGTTAGGTTGACGGGTTTTCTCAGGCATCTCATCTCGCAAGTGGTGATCTTGCGTATATGGGTTTTAGATAGTGTTCCTGTTTAGCACTGGTAGTTTAGTGTTGGAATGAATATATCTGTTTATAATTCTCTATTTTCTTGCCCTCATAGTTATGTTTAGATGTCTTAATAATAGTGACAACTGGTGTGTAAGTGCACTTACTTTCCGACATCTGGCTTCTTTTTTTCTGTCAATTATCACATCTTTCGTGATCGTACTTCCATAGATATTCAAATTTCCTGACTTGATTCAGAAAGGAACCATTAAGCTGTTTGTGTAGTGGGCGAAGGGTTCTGCTAACTTACATTGTTTCGGTTTTATTTGCACTGATCTTCATGCTGTATTTACTGTATGCTGAGTTTAACTTGGTAATGTGGTCATGCAGTCTGAAAAACAAGTAAACAATAAGCAGATACAAATAGCAAACATATGATTATGGAAGCATAAATAATAAATACACGGGTAAGTTGATATGTGAGTAGATGATATTAATAACACACACACACACTCACGCATATATATATATATATATATATATATATATATATATATATATATATGTGTGTGTGTGTGTGTGTGTGTGTGTGTGTGTGCGCGTGTGTCTGTGCCTGTGTGTGTGCCTGTGTGTGTGTGTGTGCCTGTGTTTGTGTCTGACAAATTGATAAATAAAAAATAGATTTGTATAAACAGTGGATGTCTGAACTGAACATATACGAAAAAGATATACATAAATATTAGATACATTATTAATGTATAGTAAAGTAAAGACATTAAAACAAAGAAAATTGAAATATTTTGGTCACTTGAAACGTCATGGAAGTCTAGAGAGAACAATAATGAAGGAGTATATGCCTGGGAAGAGAGGAAGAGGAAGGCCAAGGAGATGATGGGTGCAGGATGTGGCAGATGATCTCCAGATGGGTGTATCAGACGCAGGACATCTTGCTCAGGATAGGAAGGTTTTCCGGAGGGTTGTTATGGCAGCGAGGTTCCGCGAGGGACATGCTACTGAATGAATGAATTAATTAATGTATATGCGGTAACATATATGAATACTGGATGCATAAAAATAGATATATAAAGATATGTATAGATACATGCACACACGCGCGCGCACACACACGCACACGCACGCACACACACGCACACACACGCACACGCACGCACACGCACACACACACACACACACACACACACACACATATATATATATATATATATATATATATATATATATGTCGCATGACCGCATCCACACATCTGCCACAGTAGGAAGGTCCATATAGCTGACCACCCTAAACTCGTCATCGTAACTATGTAATAGAATAGGCCAAGCATAGTTAGATAGTTCGTTTGTTGTGGGGGAGTCCTGATAGGAATAATCCATATAAAACCCTTTGATAATGACTCTTTTAGGCTTTGAGTGTCGAATTAAATGTTGGGACGCCTTTTCTACGCCTATTCTAAATAAATTGTCTGACCACTGCACTGCATTGGTGAGCGCGATTCGTACGCTAACTGCTGTTGTTAGGGACGTGTTTGTGTGCGTCACTCTCTACAGTCCGGTCTTGGAGGCAGGCGTTTTTCCTTGTGTCTCGCCAATTGACCGTTATACAGACAAGATTCCTTGTTCTCTTTTTTATTTACAATGGGTGAGTTTTCTTAAGGACTTTTTAATTGAATAATTGAGTTCATAGTGTCTGTGATGTAGGTAAGTAAGGTCAGCAGCTGGATAATGCGAATCTGTTTTCCTACGATTCTTGCCAAGGAAGGTGGCGAAAGGAGCTCCAGATCGGAATGCACTTTCGGTTGACATTTCTCGCAGAATGCTTTGAAATGGTCTTTTAAACCTTTTCAATTCAATCAATCTACATATCTGGAGTGGGTTTGTAGTATTGATAACTTTGTATCTTTAATTATTTGCTGGTATTCGGTATCAGAACTTGGTAAGTCTCTGAATTGTTTTGAACGACAAAAAGCTTATAGGCAGACATGACGTCATGTCCGCTGTTGCTAGGTGATTTCGTAACCACAACAAGCTTCGACTGTAGAATTGTTTTCATAACATATTTCAGTAGGTCTTGGTTTGGACTTCATCGCAGATCCCTTATTTTCTACGTTAGAGGGAACGGTAAATAATGGAGATCTGTCTAACCTTTGCTACAGAACTGTATCCAGGAACTCTTCGAGTTTATGATCTGGTGCTCACTCTAGGAAACTAAATGGATTCTAAGATAGAGGTGACCAACCTTCATGGTTGGGAATAACCTCAAGTTTATCTGAGCATGAGGAGATGGTAAGGATGTTGATTGACCAGGTGCATTAGATACGGTTCGCTCATGGGTGTTGCTTTGTGTTTTTCAGGTTATGAAGATCCAACAAGTGTCAGTGTCTTGTAGACTGGTTCCTTCTGCCACTACACATTAAGCAATTTACATGTGGTGAATTGTGGTCCTGAACGTGTGGACGATACTTGAGTCGTCGTTTTCCGAGCTCAAGGTGATTGTTCTCGATCAACGCCAGAAACTGTTGCTGCTGGTGAAATAATGTTGGGAAGTCTGGCGACGTGAAGATCTATTCCGGCATCCAGAGAAGCAGCCTCGTTTCTGAGAAGTCCTATCGTAAAGTACGGTAGTCGGAAACTTCGCTCCAGCATCCAGAGGAGATATAAGATCTAAACAGATAAGTCAGAGTGACCCGTATGACGGATTAAATCTAAGTGGACCTTTCCAATCCATCCGATTCCTCAGACATGATGATACTGGACAGAAACGTAGAGTAGGAGGAAGACACTCGCACTAACTTTGTTCTTGAAAGTATTTAATATTCTTTCAGTTAATTCTTCAAGTTATTTTTCTTCAGCTTGGTTACAGGGAACCTATTACATTGATTCTCGAGTTCATCTGCCTTCTAGTTCTTAGGAGAGTTTTGTCTAATTGGAGTTCCTTGTGGCATCTATAAACGTAGTCTTGTCTTATCGTATTCACTGTTGATTATTTGTTCGACTGGATTTACATTAATCCAGTCTGGGGGCAAACAGTGGTGAGGACGTCTGGCCGAGAGGTACCCAAGTGTTCATAATAACCAGAGCTCAGAGCTCGTGTCACCTCATCCCTGAGACAGGTTGAATGGAAAGTTTGAACCGAGGGTTAGGCCTCTAGACGAACGAGAGCCACTATTCAAAACACTCCTGTCTCAGAGCACCTGAGGGATTTGTGAAAATATCCTGTAAGTAAGGTGCGCGACAAAACTGCCATACGACAATATATATATATATATATATATATATATATATATATATATATATATATATATATATATATATATATATATATCTTTATGCATATATATGTGTGCGTGTGTGTGTGTGAGTGTAGGACATATGGGTGACAGATATAAAAATAACCTATATGACTCTACCTTCTTCTTCTAAACATTCACTAGCTGTAAACGCTGGTGAAAAGTTCCAGCTGTTTCTGGACTTCGGTTTTGTTCCAGTACTTGATTTTTGGGCGCATATCCGTTTTACATAACTGGCTTATTCGTTTTCATACTGCTGTTCCTATCAGGCAGATGCAGTCTGATTTTGCAGGAACCACCCATAATTAGTTGACTGTTACGAGACGATTTTTGGGTATAGGGGGTTTAGGGGTCGGGATCGCGGAACCCACACGGGAAGCAGATATACGAATAATAGAAATCTGAGTTAACAGGTGGGTAACAGGTAAGGAAATAGTGTCTGTATAAATAAAATCGAGACTTGAATTATCAATCTTGACGTCTGTGGTAGTCTGGTAGTCTTAGTTTCAGCTTCATAGCAACGGGTCGTCTCATCTTCATCGTCTCATCCGCTCCTGTGCCAACGAAAAACACCCAGAATGTTTATCACAGTCCCTTGTGGAAAGATTGACAGACTGCTGTCTCAGCATGTCTAGCATACACTCGCATTAAAGCACACGGTAGCCATCCGAAGTGCTAACACAAACAGTCCAACATTAGAAATGCAGTTCATCATTGATGATAGCAGAACTTGTCGCTAACAGTTCAGCAGTTGTCCACGCGATCAATTTTAACCAGATACGGGCACCGCCAACATTGCACGACAGGCATCACGCCATTTTCTGAATCTACAATTCACACCACCACGTTGGTCACAGTCGAAAATACATTCCAAATGCAATCCGCAGCTCACAGGGTCACGCCATGCATTCAACTCAGAAGCTGGGCGACGAAACTATATCCAGTCTACAAATGGAGCAAAAATACTTCGGCCACCGTCCGGCAGAAGCAAAAAATTTGCCTCTGCTTCGAACAGCGCCGCTGTCTAGCGTCCATTTTAACCGGAAGTGGCTTAGCCGAGTGCACTTCGTAATGAAGGGCTGCCGGATTCGATCCCAGCTGCCAACGATTTGTCTTACGTTGGGTTCCACAGTGGCACCGAGAGCTGATGGCAAACTACTAAACGTAAAATTTGTCTAGAAAAACCACAACAGCCAAAAAATGCTGGAGCTCGTTCTGAAACGTCCTGTAAAGGATACGCAACTAACTTTTATTACGTTAAAATATACAGATAACAAACGTAAAAAAAAAAAAAAACTATAAGCTGTAGACGTATTAAAAGACTTATTTCAGCTTGCCTCAAATTGTTCACTCGACATGTCCTCGACAACTGTTAAGTAGCGTAACGAGAGGCCTCCAGCCTCACTGTAGATCAAAGCGCCCTCTGCTGCAATAAACAATAATTGTGAGTCACTGAGAATAGTTGTTGTGGGGTAGATCTGAAGCAGCTGGTTTTGTTTCCAATGCTCGCCCATTGTTGTCTCCATCTGCTATGGGCATGAGCTCCCTCTACAGTGGGAGTGGAATTGCCAGATAAAAACTGCATTACTGATATTTAAGGTAAATATGAGTGCTTTTTCAATTAACAGCATTAAAGAGAAAGCTGGAACAAGAACATGTCTGGATTATATTGACAAAGAATGTAACAATTAAGTCATCTAGTGAGAATGCAGCCTGAGCAATATGCATAGACTTTTTACAGCAGAACATCTGGGAGGAAGACGACTGGAAGACCAAGAAACTAGAAAAAGATGGATATCAGTGAGACGACAAAACCACAACACTGGGCTACAGTCTGGTATCGGTGAGACGACAAAGCCACGACACTGGGTTACAACCTGGTATTGCTGAGACGACAAAACCACAACACCGGGCTACAACCTGGTATCAGAGAGACGACAAAACCACGACACTGGGCTACAACTTGGTATCAGTGAGACGACAAAACCACGACACTGGGCTACAACCTGGTATCAGTGAGACGACAAAACCACGACACTGAGCTACAAACTGGTATCAGTGAGACGACAAAACCACGACACTGGGATACAACCAGGTATCAGTGAGACGACAAAACCACGACACTGGGCTACAACCTGGTATCAATGAGACGACAAAACCACGACACTGGGCTACAAACTGGTATCAGTGAGACGACAAAACCACAACACAGGGCTACAACCTGGTATCAGTGAGACGACAAAACCACGACACTGGGATACAACCTGGTATCAGTGAGACGACAAAACCACGACACTGGGATACAACCAGGTATCAGTGAGACGACAAAACTACGACACTGGGCTACAACCTGGTATCAGTGAGACAACAAAGCCACGACACTGGGCTACAACCTGGTATCAGTGTTACGATAAAAGAAGAAGAATTTTGGATTTGTGGAAACTCACTGTGTTCCCATGTGGCCAACACTGGCATACGACGTGACAATACAGGAATGACACCGGTACCACAGAAACATTCATCAGTACTGACATGACGTGTGTAACTCTCTTAGAGAAAATTAGTCAAGAACCTACCTCAGAAAACACGGGTCGTTTCTAGACATGCTCCCTCCTCACCTTCAGCAGCCGCGAAGAGTTTCAATTCATATCTCGTAAAGAAAAATAACAAAATAATAGGTGCCGAAGAACAAAGATAATCAAAGACTACATGTGTCCCTGTGAGACTCTCTGAGCAATAGGTAAGTAAAGAACCACTCTGAGCAATAGATAACTAAAGAACCAGTCCGAGCAATAGATAAGTAAAGAACAACTCCAAGCAATAGATAAGTAAAGAACCACTCTGAGCAATAGATAAGTAAAGAACCACTGTGAACAATAGATAAGTAAGGAACCACTCTGAGCAATAGATAAGTAAAGAACCACTCTTAGCAATAGATAAGTAAGGAACCACTCTGATCAATAGATAAGTAAAGAACCACTCTGAGCAATAGATAAGTAAGGAACAACTCTGAGCAATAGATAAGTAAGGAAACACTCTGGTCAATAGATACGGAAGGAACCACTCTGAGCTATAGATAAGTAAGGAACCACTCTGAGCTATAGATAAGTAAGGAACCACTCTGAGCAGTAGATAAGTAAAGAACCGCTCTGAGCAATAGATAAGTAAAGAACCATTTTGAGCAATAGATCAGTAAGGAACCACTCTGAGCAATAGATAAGTAAAGAACCACTCTGAGCAATAGATAAGTAAAGAACCACTCTGAGCAATAGATAAGTAAAGAACCATTTTGAGCAATAGATCAGTAAGGAACCACTCTGAGCAATAGATAAGTAAAGAACCACTCTGAGCAATAGATAAGTAAAGAACCACTCTGAGCAATAGATAAGTATGGAACCACTCTGAGCAATAGATATGTAAGGAACCACTCTGAGCAATAGATAAGCAAGGAACCACTCTGAGCAATAGATCAGTAAGGAACCACTCTGAGCAATAGATAAGTAAGGAACCATTCTGAGCAATAGATAAGTAAAGGATCACTTTTGTGTGTGTGTGTGTGTAGAGATCACTGTGATTAAATGTTCCATGTTTATTAGCAAAACGCAACACAGTTGCTAGCCAAGTATATATTGCAGATGCATCACATCAGTAGCGTAGACCGCTTTGCGTCGAGGGGGCGAATCAGGAAGGGAATGAGAGTGAATGAAGTAAATAACTGCAGAAAGGATGAGATCTGAGCGTTTGAGAAGAAGCAGGCTAACTACATGTGATGCAAACAACGGTCCTGCAATTTCATGCTCTAATAGTGGAGGACTTTTCTTAAGGCGGGAGGGTCTTGTTAGTAACACTCACCATCATCACTGGCTGTGAATTCATTGCCTTATCATAGCGCTGTATAACACTATCCTCTTTACAGACGGAAAGGTGCCAGCAACAAAAACAACAGACACACAAGTATTACTTTGATAAAGTCATTATCACGTGTATCATTTGCTTTCCAGTTATATTATATTAACACAATCGACGTCACTGTACATTGGGTATTCCGAATGTTCCCATGTCGGGAATCGAACCAGGGCCGACTGCAGGTATCCTAACCGCTAGACCACATGGGGAATTGCTTTCCAGGAAATTTAATAGTCCCCATTGAAGGCTGGGTCATCCTTGGAGCCCAGTTTTCTTTGGAAAACATTCCACTCTGGGTGATCGTTCGACCACATGACTTCAGGGACTGCAGCCTGGCGCTCTAGACACTGCGCAACAATGGATTCCTTGTGATGAATAGGTTATTGCAGATATCTACACTCAGGAGGTTCTTGTCTGCGGTATCACCCCAGGACTGACCATATCGGGACAGAAGAGGCAGGAACAGACTTAGAGAAATAATACTTGTTAACTCAAAAAGGTGGCACTGAGGGATTTCACCAATCCAGGACTCTAAAAACAGGGATATGAGAGACATGAACACCTGAGTTATGTAGAGAAGCACTTGATGATGTTGACGAATCCCAGACGTAAAGTCAGGACAATGTCATTCTATGAAACAGAAATACGGCCGCATCGGGTGGTTCCGTAAAAATGGAGCAGGGGTGGGGGGTGCGGCATAAGCAACGAAATCGAAATTCAAACTATACTGCGTATAGTTTATAGTTATCTTATATACACCTAGCTTAACGGTGGAAATTCATTCACATGTTTTCCAACTTCCATCCCACTGGCAGGACATCAGCGTGGCTGCTTCTGGATACTCAGTTAAGTGATTTTGTGTATTCATGTGGTTTTTGTTTGATTTATGTATGTGCTGATGAAGGCTCTATAGCCGCAACGTTCACCCTTTGTTTGTGTGTGTTATATTGTAAAGCTCACTTATCTATTTCTCGTTCGGATTTACATCTTTCCATGAGAACCAATAAAGATATAATAATAAGAAGAAACTCCACAGGGGAGCATGTACAGCAGTAGTCTACCAATCATCAGTAGAAGTAATATCTCGTCGACAAATGTTTCGGCCCACGAGCTCCTATACATTTTCAGAGAGTATATATAAAAATAAATTTAAATGCGTTTGAAATCAAAAGCCTGAAGAATTTGGTGAATAATAACAGGGTGATTCCAAGAAAAGAGGCCGAAATAACAGAAATGCCTGAACAACCACCAGTATCAAGTTTAGGATGGTAATGTACTCGGCATAACATTAGGAGAGGCGGACAGATAATCACCAGTATTATTTGTATCCCATTTTAAAGAATCTCATCTTTACTACAAATCAGTATATCAGCATACCGGCACTACTTTAGTTATCCTCACAGCATTCTATTATGAGCATAGAGGGTTTCATTACACGAACTGATAATGCTATTGAAGATCGCAGACTGTGGAGAGGCATGATCGCCCATGCCAGTCGGACTGGCACTTGATGATGATAAATGTTGGATCGTTTAGCAGTTTTATTACAATCTTGTTCATCCTGGATTATAATTTGGATAATTACCGCCAAGTTTTGCAACACTCTTCTTCATCATTCCGGACTCCTGAGGTTCATTGTTGCAGATATCGCACTCTCCATCCATCGATGCAATCGGCCTTCTCTTTCTAGTAGCTGACTCCAGCTCTACGACCGCAGTGTATTCCAGTTTTCTTCTACTCGTGACAGGACCAAAGAATGTTGATTGTAGTTTCCGAATATATTTTTTCTTTTTATAATTTTATACGAAGTCGCCATGGCGTAGCGGCTAGACTCTCGCCTTGGGATCGGAATGTCGTGGGTTCGCTCCCTGGTGTAGCCGGACTTTTTTCAAAATGACCTTGACTCCCAGATCGACTCAACTTTGAGTGGGTACCAGGTGCAGTAAGAGGAAGTAAAAGCGGCCGGCGTGATGCTGACCATATCACCCATCTAGTGCTCATTGGTCTATAAAAATATAGGTCTAGCCCTATACGCCCTATGCGCCTAAATGGCGTGGATAAGAGATAAATTTAGACGTTCTTAGTTACGTTTGTTTGCATATCTTTAATTTATTGGTACGCATGCCTACCTTTATGTCATTTGTACCTCAAAGTCGTTTAGTGTGTACGCAGCTACTCTGACGGCTACTTATTGTTTGTCACCTGATATTTAAATTGAGCTCAAGCAAAGAACTAGAGCTTAAACCCCCTGTACAGAACACAGCAGGGGACCTTACTTTTCATTCACCATGAGACATGTCGATAAGAGTTAACGATCATGGTTCGATCTCTCATCGAACAATTACACACACGTTATCAATCTACAATTTTAATTGTTTCTCCGTGGTTTTCTGTCTCAGTGTCTCTGAGTCTCTCTCTTAATTATCTCAGCACACGACGTGGTATCAACTACCGACCCCTGCGCGCCCATAACCACACAAGAGAACTAGCTCAATCCTTTATCATCGTCCTCACACTTCCTGATCCACGTCATTTCTATTTTATTCAAACACACGGCGTTCTCTCTAGAACATTCTCTGCGTTAGCCACCCCCCTCCCTTCACCCTCTCCCCCCTTTGCTTGTTTGCCAGACTCAGGTATAATATTAATGGCGCCCTCTGTTCTCGCGGATTTATTCTCTATGCTTGTTTGAACAGTAATATCTAATCAATGTAAGCAGAGAAATATTAGCTGCGTTTTTATTGGCAGCTGTGCGCATTAATATTTATGACCAGACGATCTCATTAAAAATAGCTACACCCCATTGTTGCACTCAGCAAGAAGTAGATGGTTTCAAACCAGCACTAGGGTATGGTTAGTTGCAACAGACTGTCTTCCGGTGGAGCTCACTACAAAAGTGCCAATGGCGACCAACAATGACATTTTCTCGAACACAAAAAGAAAAACAGACGGCGAATTTCTGTCAAATTCTCTAAATTGGTTTCCGATAAGATTGCCGCTGTCTGCTTTTAGATCTTGCATTGCTAAACCTGAATTTTGATAGTCAAATCTCTTTCTTGCAGAGACAAAGTAAATTGAGATAACGTATTTGTGTGATCAATCCTCGATAAATTAACCCGACTTTGTCTTTGCCAAGCAGACAGCTGACCCCACTAGCGGACAGGCTGGTGTTTGATCAAGATATCACGTGAGCTAGAACGCTTCCTGGCACATATATAAATGTAATTGGAATCTTGACTTCCCGTCCGGACAATATGAATAATATTAGAGTTGCCGTGTAGGGACAGGACCAATGGAAGACGTTTGGATTATATCATCCGGGAGGTTTACCTCTAGTTTCTCTCTTTCTCTCTCTCTCTATCTCTCTCTCTCTCTCTCTCTCTCTCTCTCTCTCTCTCTCTCTCTCTCTCTCTCTCTCTCTGTGTGTGTGTGTGTGTGTGTGTACGTGTGTGTGTGTGTGTACTTGCTGGCAGGGACACCGAATTTCGGGCGTCTTTCACGAATATATTTCAGTTAGGAAACATAAACGTTACTGGACGGGAATGGGTTTGAACACTGAAATACTCAGTGGAACAGAGATGTTCTATCACGCAGTTTAAAAGAATGACTTTCTTAGATAGAGATAGAGATGTTCTATTTCATAGTTTATAAGACTGACCTGGTGTGAAATAGATGTTCTACAACTCAGTTTGGAAGAATCACTTGGTTAGAAAGAGATGTTCTATATCGTCATTTGCAAGAGTGACTTGGTTTGATAGAGATGTTATATTAAGTAATTTGCAAGAGTGACTTGGTTGATAGAGATGTTCTATTACGTAATTTGTAAGAGTGACTTGGTTTGATAGAGATGTTCTATTACGTAATTTGTAAGAGTGACTTGGTTTGACAGAGATGTTCTATTACGTAATTTGTAAGAGTAACTGGGTTTGATAGAAATGTTCTTTTACGTAATTTGCAAGAGTAACTGGGTTTGATAGAGATGTTCTTTTACGTAATTTGTAAGAGTGACTTGGTTTGATAGAAATGTACTTTTAAGTAATTTGCAAGAGTAACTAGGTTTGATAGAGATGTTCTATTAAGTAATTTGCAAGAGTGACTTGGTTTGATAGAGATGTTCTATTAAGTAATTTGCAAGAGTGACTAGATTTGAGTAGGGTTGTTTGAGTGGATTTTAAAAATGAGGGTGTTCTAGTGCATTTTAAGACTAGGGGTGTTCTAGTGTATTTTAAGACTAGGGGTGTTCTAGTGTATTTTAAGACTAGGGGTGTTCTAGTGTATTTTAAGACTAGGGGTGTTCTAGTGTATTTTAAGACTAGGGGTGTTCTATTGTATTTTAAGACTAGGGGTGTTCTAGTGTATTTTAAGACTAGGGGTGTTCTATTGTATTTTAAGACTAGGGGTGTTCTAGTGTATTTTAAGACTAGGGGTGTTCTAGTGTATTTTAAGACTAGGGGTGTTCTATTGTATTTTAAGACTAGGGGTGTTCTAGTGTATTTTAAGACTAGGGGTGTTCTAGTGTATTTTAAGACTAGGGGTGTTCTAGTGTATTTTAAGACTAGGGGTGTTCTAGTGTATTTTAAGACTAGGGGTGTTCTATTGTATTTTAAGACTAGGGGTGTTCTAGTGTATTTTAAGACTAGGGGTGTTCTATTGTATTTTAAGACTAGGGGTGTTCTATTGTATTTTAAGACTAGGGGTGTTCTATTGTATTTTAAGACTAGGGGTGTTCTAGTGTATTTTAAGACTAGGGGTGTTCTAGTGTATTTTAAGACTAGGGGTGTTCTATTGTATTTTAAGACTAGGGGTGTTCTAGTGTATTTTAAGACTAGGGGTGTTCTAGTGTATTTTAAGACTAGGGGTGTTCTATTGTATTTTAAGACTAGGGGTGTTCTATTGTATTTTAAGACTAGGGGTGTTCTATTGTATTTTAAGACTAGGGGTGTTCTATTGTATTTTAAGACTAGGGGTGTTCTATTGTATTTTAAGACTAGGGGTGTTCTATTGTATTTTAAGACTAGGGGTGTTCTAGTGCATTATAAGACTAGGGGTGTTCTAGTACCAGAACTCCCCTTTAGTATTACAATGCACTAGAAAACCCCCATCACTCTTACAATGTACTAGAACCCACCTTAAGCCTTACAATGCACTAGAGCACCCATTCAGTCTTACAATGCAGTAGAACACACCTTCATTCTTACAATGCACTAGAACATCTTCAGCAGCCAGCGAAGAGTTCCGATACTAATGGTGCCAGTAGCATTCTGATTAGACCTCCGTCTCGTGGTGTTCAAGTGCATTATAAAACTGGGGGTTTTCTAGTGCATTACAAGACTAGGGGTATTCTGGTGCATTAAAAGACACGGTGAGTTCTAGTGCACTATAAGACTGTGGGTGTTCTAGTGCATTATAAGACTGCATGTGTTCTAGTGCATTATTAGACTAGGGGTGTCTTAGTGCATTATACAACTGGGAGGTGTTATAGTGCATTATAAGAAGGTGTGTGTTCTAATGCATATTAAGACTAGGGGTGTTCTAGTGCATTATAAAACTGGGGATGTTCTAGTGCATTATAAGACTGTGGGTGTTCTAGTGCATTGTAAGACTGTGGGTGTTCTAGTGCATTTTAAGACTAGGGGTGTTCTAGTGCATTATAAAACTAGGGATGTTCTAGTGCATTATAAGACTGTGGGTGTTCTAGTGCATTTTAAGACTAGGTGAGTTCTAGTGCATTATAAGACTGTGGGTGTTCTAGTGCATTTTAAGACTAGGGGTGTTCTAGTGCATTATAAGACTAGGGGCGTTCTAGTGCAATATTAGACTGGGAGATGTTATAGTGCATTGTAAGAAGGTATGTGTTCTAGTGCATTATTAGACTAGGGGTGTTCTAGTGCATTATTAGACTAGGGGTGTTCTAGTGCAATATTAGACTGGGAGATGTTATAGTGCATTGTAAGAAGGTATGTGTTCTAGTGCATTATTAGACTAGGGGTGTTCTAGTGCATTATAAGGCTGTGGGTGTTCTAGTGCATTATAAGACACGGTGAGTTCTAGTGCATTATAAGACACGGTGAGTTCTAGTGCATTATAAGAAGGTGTGTGTTTTAATGCATATTAAGACTAGGGGTGTTCTAGTGCATTATAAAACTGGGGATGTTCTAGTGCATTATAAGACACGGTGAGTTCTAGTGCATTATAAGACTGTGGGTGTTCTAGTGCATTTTAAGACTAGGGGTGTTCTAGTGCATTATTAGACTGTGGGTGTTCTAGTGCATTATTAGACTAGGGGTGTTCTAGTGCATTATAAGACACGGTGAGTTCTAGTGCATTATAAGACTGTGGGTGTTCTAGTGCATTTTAAGACTAGGGGTGTTCTAGTGCATTATAAGACTAGGGGTTTTCTAGTGCATAATTAGACTGGGAGATGTTATAGTGCATTGTAAGAAGGTATGTGTTCTAGTGCATTATTAGACTAGGGGTGTTCTAGTGCATTATTAGACTAGGGGTGTTCTAGTGCAATATTAGACTGGGAGATGTTATAGTGCATTGTAAGAAGGTATGTGTTCTAGTGCATTATTAGACTAGGGGTGTTCTAGTGCATTATAAGACACGGTGAGTTCTAGTGCATTATAAGACACGGTGAGTTCTAGTGCATTATAAGACTGGGGGTGTTCTAGTGCATTTTAAGACTAGGGGTGTTCTAGTGCATTATAAGACCGGGGGTGTTCTAGTGCATTATTAGACTAGGGGTGTTCTAGTGCAATATTAGACTGGGAGATGTTATAGTGCATTGTAAGAAGGTATGTGTTCTAGTGCATATTAAGACTAGGGGTGTTCTAGTGCAATATTAGACTGGGAGGTGTTATAGTGCATTGTAAGAAGGTATGTGTTCTAGTGCATATTAAAACTAGGGGTCGGGCTAGCGTTAACACAGCGGTTCTCAAACAACTAATAAACTATTTTTGACAGTAGCGAGGGGAGACAACTTAAATTTTAACTTGAAAGTATCTACATGCGTATTTTAATCATTTCTCAAATTTTAGCTGACTTTTCTTGACTATTGCCACAGCAACCCTGGTATACACTCACGGCACCCCGGGGTGCCCCACCTAGTTTGAGAACTGCTGCGTTAACTCATCGTTACCCCGACCCGGTGATGTTAGCAGCACGACCGTCAGCTGGAGCCAGTCGTATTCTATTGCACTGTAAGAATGGAGAAAGGGGGTGTGTTCTAATGCATGTTATGGATGGGGAGGGAGTGTCCTAATGCATTGAAAGACTGGATGTGTTCTAGTGCGTTGTAAGAGCGAAGGTTTGTTCTAATGCATTGTAAGAGTTAAGGGATGTTCTAATGCATTGTAAGAGCGAAGGAATGTTCTAGTGCTTTGTAGGAATGAAGGTGTGTTCTAGTGCATTGTAAGACTGAAGGTGTGTTCGAGTACATTGTAAGACTGTTGGGGTTTTCTGGTGCATTGTAAGACTAAAGGGGAGTTCTAGTACACTGTTTTACTAAGGGGAATTCTAGTACATTGCTTGACTAAAAGCGAGTTTTAGTACATTGTTTGACTAAAAGCGAGTTCTAGTATATTGTTTGACTAAAAGGGAATTCTAGAACATTGTTTGACTAAAGAAGATCTTGTAGATTGTAAGACACCGTGATTTCCTATATTGTATTATTTATGCTTTACACAAGTAACATAACAGGGGTGAAAAAAATAATCTCAAAAGTCTTAATATAGCGACTACCTGATCAACTGGCAATACGTTGGTACATTTGGCGATGGGCTTGCTGGTAAATTGCGATTCCTTTACGGAACGTTGCAGAACCAGTCGAAGCATTTTGAGCTGTTTGCTTTTAACAGCCAGTTTTAAGGTCGATACTCTGTCATTGTTACTAAATGGTTGGCACTTGCTACCAGTATCGACAACAATGCATAGCGGTCGTGAAGGTTTGTACATCAGGCAGTTTTTTTGAACAACAGGCAGTTTTCTTGTACAACAGGCAATTTTCTTGTACATCAGGCAGTTTTCTTGTACAACAGGCAGTTTTCTTGTACATTAGGCAGTTTCCTTGTACATCATGCAGTTTTCTTGTACATCAGGCAGTTTTTCTTGTACATCAGGCAGTTTTCTTCAACAAAGGCAGTTTTCTTGTACATCAGGCAGTTTTCTTGTACAACAGGCAGTTTTCTTGTACATCAGGCATTTTTTTTTAACAACAGGCAGTTTTCTTGTACATCAGGCAGTTTTCTTGTACAACAGGCAGTTTTCTTGTACATCAGGCAGTTTTCTTGTACAACCGGCAGTTTTCTTGTACATCAGGCAGTTTTCTTGTACATCAGGCAGTTTTTCTTGTATATCAGGCAGTTTTCTTGAACAAAGGCAGTTTTCTTGTACATCAGGCAGTTTTCTTGTACAACAGGCAGTTTTCTTGTACATCAGGCATTTTTTTTAACAACAGGCAGTTTTCTTGTACATCAGCCAGTTTTCTTGTACATCAGGCAGTTTTCTTGTACAACCGGCAGTTTTCTTGTACATCAGGCAGTTTTCTGGTACAACAGGCAGTTTTCTTGTACACAGGCAGTTTTCTTGTACAACAGGTAGTCTTCTTGCACAACTGACAAATTGCTTGAACAACTGACCAATTGCTTGAACAACTGACAGATTGACTGAACAACCGACAAATTGCTTGAACAAAAGACAGACTGCTTTTTTAACTGACACTATGCTTGTTTAACTGACAAATTGCTCGAACAACTGGAAGATTGATTGAACAACTGACAAATGACTTGAACATTATTAGACTGGGGGTGTTCTAGTGTATTATAAAACTGGGGGTGTTCTAGTGCATTATAAGACTAGGGGTGTTCTAGTGCATTATAAGACTGGGGGTGTTCTAGTGCATTATAAGACTAGGGGTGTTCTAGTGCATTATAAGACTAGGGGTGTTCTAGTGCATTATAAGACTAGGGGTGTTCTAGTGCATTATAAGACCGGGGGTGTTCTAGTGCATTATAAGACTGGGGGTGTTCTAGTGCATTATAAGACTAGGGGTGTTCTAGTGCATTATAAGACTGGGGGTGTTCTAGTGCATTATAAGACCGGGGGTGTTCTAGTGCATTATAAGACTGGGGGTGTTCTAGTGCATTTTAAGACTAGGGGTGTTCTAGTGCATTATAAGACTGGGGGTGTTCTAGTGCATTATAAGACTAGGGGTGTTCTAGTGCATTATAAGACTAGGGGTGTTCTAGTGCATTATAAGACTGGGGGTGTTCTAGTGCATTATAAGACCGGGGGTGTTCTAGTGCATTATAAGACTGGGGGTGTTCTAGTGCATTATAAGACTGGGGGTGTTCTAGTGCATTATAAGACCGGGGGTGTTCTAGTGCATTATAAGACTAGGGGTGTTCTAGTGCATTAAAAGACTGGGGGTGTTCTAGTGCATTATAAGACTAGGGGTGTTCTAGTGCATTATAAGACTAGGGGTGTTCTAGTGCATTATAAGACTAGGGGTGTTCTAGTGCATTATAAGACCGGGGGTGTTCTAGTGCATTATAAAACTGGGGGTGTTCTAGTGCATTATAAGACCGGGGGTGTTCTAGTGCATTATAAGACTAGGGGTGTTCTAGTGCATTATAAGACCGGGGGTGTTCTAGTGCATTATAAGACCGGGAGTGTTCTAGTGCATTATAAGACCGGGGGTGTTCTAGTACCAGAACTCCCCTTTAGTATTACAATGCACTAGAAAACCCCTATCAGTCTTACAATGTACTGGAACCCACCTTAAGCCTTACAATGCACTAGAGCACCCATTCAGTCTTACAATGCAGTAGAACACACCTTCATTCTTACAATGCACTAGAACATCTTCAGCAGCCAGCGAAGAGTTCCGATACTAATGGTGCCAGTAGCATTCTGATTAGACTTCCGTCTCGCCTTTCCCCTGAGCCTTAAGCTTCTGCCAGAACCTCTCGTCACTTCCTGCATCAATCTCATCAGCCTGTGGTGATTCATTTGCTCCTCCGAACTGTAAACGTTCTCTCACAAGGCACTAACCACGGCTGCCTTATCATGTATCAGTATTCCACCAAGTTGTGCAAAGCCAGCCAGTCTGTTAGCCTGTTCATTTCCCAACACACCGGCGTGACCCGGTGAAAAAAATCCAGACAATACTCATCACCACGTGTCCTCCGCAGCGAGGCATGCCACTCTGCACAAAGGATGCCTGTTCTGATCTTCTTCAGCATGTTTTCTGAGTCAGTTACAATCACGATGTGTGTGTGTGTCGTGTTTTCTAGCCAGCAAAAAGCTGCTGTAACAGATTCCACCTTCATTCTTAAGCTGGATGTTGTGTTATCATATGCTAGGCTCTCCTGCACCAAACGTCGACCATTTACTTTTGCTAAAAAGCCCAAAGCACTTCTTTTGCCTCGTGACACCGAACCGTTTGTGTAAATGATCAATTCCTCTGAGCGAGCATTATCTTGAATTAATTGCTGAATTTCCACCTCCGTGGCACCTGCTGGCCAGTCTCTGCATTCCCGGCTCAGCATGACTATGACTCCACACAAGTCTGACTGTTCAGGTGGCACTTTGACCCACTCCTCTCCTCACCTAATGTTCTCAAAGATGCAAACCTGTCTGATTGTGTCTTCTGCCTGAGCCAGCCATGACCTCCCTCTTATTAGCCGCTGACCCTTAACTGCACCCAGAGCTTATTGCAAAGGGTGGTTTGTGTCTGCGGCTACCCTAAGATATGACTTCGCCTGCAGCACCTTGTGCCTACCTGCAACCGTCGGCAAACCAAGGATGTATCGCATACACACCACTGGGGTGTCTCTGGTGCAACCCAGAATGATCCGCATAGCCGAGTTCTGTTGGCGTTCTAGTTTGTCCATGTGACTCTTTGTGACGGTATGCAGTCCCAGGCCATAATCAACCACTGACAGGATCAGGTGCTGATAAAGTGTGAAAAGCATTCTCTGCTCTATGTCAGTTGCAGCCATATTCTTAAGTGCACTAAGTCCTTTTTGGCATCTCGTCAGAACACTATCCACATGGTCCTTAAATGACAGGCTCCTATCAAATGTAATTCCCAGATACTTCAGTTTGCTCTCTCTCTGTTGAAGTTTCTACCATCTATCTTGAGACTTGGGACATTAGCTTTAACGATTCTGTTGTCCAGAGAACACCACAAAACAGACGCCTTTTCCGGGTGGACGACAGCCCTCATTGCTGAACACCACTCAGTCACTTTGTCTACTGTTGCTTGTAGCTCCCGGGCTGTTTGCTCCCTCTCTTCCCCCTCCCTATATGCAAGTATATCATCCGCAAAGGTAAGTATCCTTCCAACTTCTGGTGCTTCTAGACTTGCAATCTTGCTCGTATACACGTTAAAGAGCACAGGCTAGATAGCGGATCCCTGTGATAGTCCTGGGGCCAAAGTGCATGGTTCTGAGGTACAAAAGCCCAGTTGGAGAGCAACCCGACGGGAATACAGGACAGCAGCAATCTAATTCACCAGCCATGTACTGACCTCCTTCTCCTTCAGTGCAGTCATTAAGATGTCGTATCTCATTCTGTTATAAGCATCCTCGAGATCCAGTCCCACCGCCATAGTTTCCTATCTGTTCTGGAACCCTTGATAGACGTCAAAAGCAAAAGTGGCCGCATTTGCTCATGTGACTTTTCCTGGCCTGTAGCTTCCCAGACCTCTTGGGAGAAGCTTCCCCCTTTCCAAAAATTCTTGTAGCTGTACAGCAACTATCTTCTCCAAGACCTTCCTAAATGTGTTTTGTAAGGTGATGATTCTAAAGCCACTAAGCTTAGAATGAGCTTTAGAAGGTTTTGGTAGGGGGATTAGATAGCTGTACACCCAGTCCTGCAGTACTGATGCTGTCTTAATGCTCTGGTTTAAACGGTCGGCCATCTCTGCCAGGTCTACATCGCTTAAAGCTTTCATGTGACCATACCTGACTCCATCAGGCCCTGGTGCAGTGTCTTTTGCTTTTCTCAAAATTTGTTTGATATCTTCCACTTGTACCATGTCTTCATAATGCATATCCTTCAAGGTGCCAGCTTACTCCTTTCTAACTGCATCCCTGAGGTCTACAACATTATGATCTGTCTGAGCTATAAACCTATGGAGAAAAGCCTCCCCTTTCTCCTTGTCTGTTGTCATACGCACACCATCATCTCTACAAATTGTTCCGACTGTCTTAGGCCGATATTTTCTTTGCATCTGCCTTTGCAGTTTCCAGAATTTCTCCAATGTTTTATCGCCTCCCATGTCATTCACAAAAGTTTCCCACTTTGCTCTTTTGGCCTCTGCAGCACAGTGCTTGAAAACCTCCACCTTATCTTTCTTCACATTCTCCGCCATCTTCACTTCCTCTCGTGAGCTTGAGGGTGTCTGTCGTACTTTCTTTAGCTGCTTCACTGCGGCTCTCTTTGCCTTCCATGCCTGTTCTACTTCTGGAGTCCACTATGGGGGCTGTAGAAAGTTAGTTCTGGCAGTTCTGTTGCATGCTCCCTGTCTGAGGCGTCCAAGTAGGTTGTTGGTTCACTTATACCGGAAGGTCTTGCGTACTCTCCCAACCTTAACCTTACTGAGTTTAGAAATCAAGACTGAACATGGTAGGTGATCACTCCCATGGTCATTCAGGACAATCCATTTAACATCTAAAACCGACGACTGAGAGACATCTGTCAAGTCAATGGCTGTGACTGCATCTCCAGACCTCATTGCCATTCTAGTCGGCCTCCCATCATTGATCCAGACCATATTGGAGTCAACCATGATCTCTGCAAGAGCAATTCCCTGTCGGTTTTCTCCACTGCTGTCCCATTCTCTGTTCCTCGCGTTGAAATCCCCACATATGAGTAACCTATCACCTGGTAACTCCTCCAATTCCTTGAGCCAGCCCCACTGTTCCCTTCTGACAAAATAGTCTACTGTGGCACATATATTTATGAGGTTCCAACTTAAGCCACCAATCTCCACATGTATCCTCTAAACCTCTCTTCCCCTGTGGTTTCACTGGCTCAAGTCAAGCACCAAATGCTTCACTCTCTTCTTCACCACCAGACCTTGTGCATGTCTCTCCTGTCCAACAGGGTTTATATAACTGATCTACCCAGGGCAATGATATCTGTCTGTATTTAGCTCCTGGAGCATGATGACATCAAAATCAAAAATCAATCTCTCCAGTACAGGACCTCTCTGCCTAGAAAGTTCCAATATCCTACTCTTACATGATTTAAGCTCAATCTATCCGCTTTTCGTCTTGTTTTCCTAGCTCATGCCCTCTTATTTCTATGCCTTCCTTTCTCCCCATTCCCTCGTCGTCTCCTCCTCACTACCTCTTCACTAACTGCTGAATAATGAGTCAAGCGCAGAGCACGTGCCCTGTAGCTCCGGCGACGATTCCTATGTATATTTTTTTTAATCCATCTGTGAAAAAAAAAATAGAGTACTGCAGGAAATGACCGGTCACCCTAGTATTGCCTGCCTGCTAAGGAAGGGGCAATCGATGTCCCGTAGGAGTCCATACGCTTGGTGCCGCCCCGCACGCCTGCCAGACGTCCAACGTTCACGACCAGCTCAGCCGTGGCCATCCAGTTCCTCGGCACGTTGGCCCACCTTGAACTTGGGGGTTTATATTCGGAGTTTGCCGTCTCCTAGATGGACTGCTGTCCAAAGCTGAAGGGGTTCCATCTACCCGGGGAAAGGGGTTATAGCGCCCTGACCCGCTTGGCAGGCACGTCAGCATGTCAGCTATTTTATAAGGATTTCAGATTCCACCCTGAAATCCCGCCTCGCCCTCTGTGCCCATCGCCAGTTGGTCCGCGGCTGATCTTTGCTATTTCATCTCATTAGGTGCCATGTAAGCAGTCAACAGGCGACTGAGAGTGAACAATGTATCACTGACTGCTAAGCACTGGGAACATCATTCAAGATCCATCGTCTTATTAAAACAGGCAGCTTGGATACCATATTCTTAAACTGTCCCAGCTCAAAGACAAAGACATGTCTCAGCATTTCCCTGCAGACTGTCAGGAACCGGAAGTCATGTATGGCACTGACGGACCCTGCAGGTTGCCTGGTGTCCAAGACCTCAGCTCCATTGGCGAACACAGAAAAGTTCAGATTTAGCTGGGTATCGAGGTATGTAGGCTGATCCCTTTGTCAGTGTATCATCACTTAGAAGGGGTTCAGTCTCCCCATCCTCCTCTCCAATATCAGTGTATCCTCTAGCTTTCGCATTCTTTTTCTCGTGGATATCTCACATTTTGGGCCACTGGATAGCAACGATGTCACAGGCGGGGCTGATATTCATCAACAAACCACCAATAATTACCAGAAAAACCATGGCAATGAGTAGCTGTGCTCGTGTCTCGGTCCTCCGTGTGGTGTTTAACAGGGGCAGCTTGTAAGGTCCTGTTTGAGCCCCAGCAGCTGATCACTTCACTAAAAAGCAAAGTGTTATTAACAGAGCAGATTTCTGGCTTGCAGGCTCCTAACCGGACAGGAAGCTGAACAGGGATACCAGCGAGCTTCAAATTTGTCTTGAGATTGCAGTAATTTCCATGGAGGTTCAGGCGTCTGTTAGCAGACAGAGCTGAAGCACTGCGACCCCGAGCATAACTTCCAACAAAGATCCGTCTCGAAAGAGTCAATCCTGGACCAGGTTTCCCAGAGGCATCTAGGACCTGCATGGCCCATGGCTTTGGTTTAGCTAGCCCTGCCATAAAAGCCCAGCATGAATGTACCATTACCACAAAAAGAAGTTAACATATTACTAGCCGTTAACTTCTTCGTACTAACTACTTAACATACTTCTTCAATGTAGACTCCAAAAAACAGCTGGATACCTGGGGTTATTACATCATTATTTCTAAGAAATTCTGAGAAGTTTATTCGGAATTTGTTGTTTATTTTTTCAAGTGTTTGCCGGAAACGACGAAACCACTCAGCTATTGTATCCACATCCGCCAGTAAAACGGATGTAGACGCAAAACTCAGGTCATGGTAAAAGCCAAAAGTCCATTTTGGACGAACTACCGTGACTTACCGCCGGAATTCACAGCCGGTGAACAAGAAGAAGAAGAAGAAGTATCCACATCCACTTGGATATTGATACTGTCTTTTCCAGCTGAGTAAGTCCACTGAAGAGATATATGTATTTTAAGCTAGACTAGGTTTGATTGTGGAACAGGTCCGGTTTGATTGTGGAACAGGTCCGAATTTAGACCACTGGCTTCTAAATCAATGCTGTCGGATGTATGGAGTAAAACCAAATGCAGGGCTGTGATGGTGAACACACGTTTCCTTATTTCCACCATAACATGTGTCATCGGTAACAATGGAGGCAGATTATAACAGTGATTCAATCAATATTCTTTCTGATGAGTGATGATCATCGAACCGATCCCCCTAGTCCCTTATCGCAGCATCATTCTCTTCAGACCATTAAGAACCATCTGTGCTTCTGCGCTGTTCATTTACCGCACACGGGGAAACGTTAGAACTGATTGTGAACAACTAATTCAGCTGATGATTACTGTATGGTCAACTAGGCCGACCGAACATCCACCCTCACATGTGTGTACAACTGTACACTTAGCTACACTGTCCTACACCATCACAAACGACATTGACACATCGATATGTTTTACAGATACCAAATTTCCAAAAAATAGGAATGATGTTTTGTTATTTCATGTCGTACTGAAGGGAAGGTCTAGAAAAGATTCGTCACCATCTTGTTGTAGTCGGTGCGCTAGCGATCATGATGACTTGAACAAAAGACAGTCTGTGTTTACAACCGACAATATGCGTGTATACCTGCCAAATTGCTTGTACAACTAACAGATTGATTAAACAACTGACAAATTGCTTGTACAACTAACAGATTGATTAAACAACTGAAAAATTGCTTGTACAACTAACAGATTGGTTGAACAACTGACATTTTACTTGTACAACTGACAGATTGCCTGAGCAACTGACACATTATTTAAACAACTTACAATATGCTTGTTAAACTGAGAAATTGCTTGAATAACTGAAAATTGCTTGAACATCTGGCAGTTTGCTTGCACAACTGGCAAACTGTTTGCATATCTGGCAATCTGCTTGCACAACTGGCAAACTGTTTGTATATCTTTGCAATCTGCTTGCACAACTGGCAAACTGTTTGTATATCTTTGCAATCTGCTTGCACAACAGGCAAACTGTATATCTTTGCAATCTGCTTGCACAACTGGCAAACTGTTTGTATATCTTTGCAATCTGCTTGCACAACTGGCAAACTGTTTGTATATCTTTGCAATCTGCTTGCACAACTGGCAAACTGTTTGTATATCTGGTGATCAGCTTGTAAAAACATATTCCCTATGTGGATTACAAGATACTACTGTTGGGAGTGGGAGAGGGATATCCCCACTGCCTCCCTCACAAGCATGTCGTAAAAGTCGACTAATTATGGGTTTCCTTCGAAGTCGGATTGCATCTATCCGAGAGGTAAGGACCAAACAGTGCAAAAATAAGTCACCTCTGTAAAACAAATGTGCACTCAAAACTCAAATTATGGAACAAGACTAAAGTTCAGTAGTGGACGAACAATCAGAACTCTTCAGCCGGAGTTTACAGCCCGTGAATGTGAAGAAGAAAAAGAAAACTTCCAAAACGCCACCTGGACAATTTGTCCGTTTTCTATTGGATGCTAATTGCCATGGTGATGTCAACTGAAGACTTCCGGCCAATTGTATCAAGATGTCCTATCTATGGCTGACAGCCTGCTAGTTTCGCCTGACTTCTGGCCTCAATGCTTTCAGATTGAGCTCACGTTAGCTTTTGGGGATTACTTCTTTCTTTCATTGATAGTCTTCCCAGTCTGAATATATTTACCTAGAAAATAAACAACTAGAGTGTTTCCGGTGGTATCCTTAAACAGTATTTATGTTTAAACGAACCTGTAATCCCAGGTTTCCAGTTTATTTTCATAGACGTTGTCAACACAACAGTGAACGTTAATGGCAAATATATCCAGTAAGCTTCTTAACCTCTCTCTCACACTCACATACACCCACACAAATCACACAACCACACCATACACACACCACATACACACACCATAAACACACACCTCATACAAACCATAAAACCGCACCACACACAGATACACAATCAATTATAAATACACAATATAAATATCTACACACAATATATATATATATATATATATATATATATATATATATATATATATATATATATATATATATACTAAACACACCACACACACACATATACACACACACACACACACATACGCACACACACCATGCACAGACGCACATGCAATCTCGGAGGACAAAATAAACAATCGATTAACAGCCTTCACCAACCTACAAATACATTGTGATGTAGAGAGGGGGGCTTCAAATTAAAACCTTAAATGTGTTTTGCTTCCAGTAGTTTGCCATTGCGCAACCTGTGTTAATAATTATGTCCTTGTATGAATATAATCGACTGCATATGAGACTCGTTACAGTAGAATATCTGGGATGAAAGCGAGAGAAACAACAAGAAAGAGAAGATGTATGGTGTAGCTGAAACCTGGAAAAAAAAAGAACACATCCATCACTCAAGCCACCCAAAAAGCGCAAGACAAATACAGAAAACCACGACATTGGGATGCAACCTTGTATCAGTGAGACGACAAAACCACGACACTTGGCTACAACCTGGTATCAGTGAGCCGACAAAACCACGACACTGGGCTACAACCTGGTATCAGTGAGACGACAAAACCACAACAGTTGGCTACAACCTGGTATCAGTGAGACGACAAAACCACGACACTTGGCTACAACCTGGTATCAGTGAGACGACAAAACCACGACACTGGGCTACAACCTGGTATCAGTGAGACGACAAAACCACAACACTTGGCTACAACCTGGTATCAGTGAGACGACAAAACCGCGACACTGGGCTACAACCTGGTATCAGTGAGACGACAAAACCACGACACTGGGCTACAACCTGGTATCAGTGAGACGACAAAACCACGCCACTGGGCTTCAACCTGGTGTCAGTAAGATGACAACACCACAACACTGGGCTACATCCTGGTATCATTGAGACAACACCACCACACTGGGCTACAACCTGGTATCAGTGAGACGACAACAAGGGACCGACATCTGTGGAGATGTATAAACGCCTACGCCAGCCGACTGGGCACGTGATAATGATGTGCTGCGCATGGAAAAGAGAGAGAGAGAAAGAGAGAGAGAGAGAGAAAGAGAAAGAGAGAGAGAGAGAGAGAGAGAGAGAGAGAGAGAGAGAGAGAGAGAGAGAGAGAGAAAGGCTTTTAATGGAGTGATGCGATTTTTGCAAGATATCAAACTGCACATATTTTAGAGGTATTCCGTGCAAGAAACCAAGATACACTTATTTTGAACAGTGAATTAGAAACGTAAGGTATTGTCATAATCTCATTTATATAATTGTAACTAATTTCATCGGCCTTTTACTCTCAGGTAGTCAAAAGCCTGCATTAGCCTCTTATAAGTTACATGAACACAAATTCCATTGTGTGCGGGATAGGCTATCAAAATCACCACAGCCCATATATGAACAGATACAATTATTTCAAAAAAATCTCTACGCTTGTGATTTAAAGCGGTAAATTTGTATCAATTACCGTATCTGCGTTTTTAGAGGTACACAAATTATTAGTCCATAAAAGTGTTCAAATAAATTCGCCGGTTTAAGAAAACTGTAGCACCTGTGCAATTGTAAAAGACAAAATCATGAGGAGTGGAAATTTTCAGACTACATGCACAAATTCGTGTTTATCCGTACAGTAGTTTTCGGGACATTTATTAAAGTTTGAGGGCACGATATGTGGAACAGATTGTAGTCTTCAGTCGTTATGAGACTGGTTTCATCTCAAAGCCTTGCCGGTGAGAAGGTGGGGGGGGGGGGGAGGGGGATGGTGTCCTTGCCATTTCTGGAGAATGAACCCAAACCACTATCTCGACAGGCAAGCTCACTGGTCACTGTACTCTAGACCCATGTAAGGCAACCCATAGCTTGCCAGACGATGTTATTTGTGAAGCATTTCATGGAGATGCGCCAAACAATGACAACAGAAACAAATATCCGCTTTAGTTGAAACCACATAGATAAATTGAATGAATGTTATTGCAGCGTTTCGCCTCTCACAAACATCGCTCCAGACATAAAAATATTATTTTGTTACCTATAATCAGCAGATGCCACAGTAGCTTAAAAAAGTGGGGGGTAGGGGGGGGGGTGTGGTGATGTTCAAATATTATATTTATACTTTACAGGGCCAAAAAGCGGTATTCAGAGACCAGGTTAAAAACGTTAAGAACAAATTGGCCATGTCTCTGCAGAATAAGTTAGTGTCTGAACTGTGGTATGCAGTAACACAAGTGTCAGTCAGAACATAATACTATCAACCCGTTAAACAGCTTGTATATGTTTGTCAAGTACAACCAAACCAGGAGACTGGAGTAGTCTAGAAGCAAGGATATTCAGTAATTGGGGTCCCTCGCCAAAACGTTAACAGACAATGAGACTTACATACACTCAATTGTAGACTAAATAAAGAACGACTGAACCCTTAGTATAACAGCGCTTAGTGTATTCCCCTAAGTACTCTGTCCCTTTCTTGAAAAGCCAAAGAAGTTTTATCATAAGGACTATGTCAGTCACAATGGAAGGCAGAACACGTATACTTCCTGATTACGTATACTTCATGTAAGATTCCTACCCCTCCCAGAGGCCATATATGTGACTGTTCACAAGTAGACTTTTGATAGATTTCATTTACAAAAAAGCATTTTCTTGTTCCTGTTTACTGTTTGTGTGAAAACAGCGAGCATACATAAAAATAGTTGGTGGGAGTGAAGAAACTCGACCATCGAACTACACGACTCCCCGCAGATCCGTGAGACAAAGAACATCAATTAAGGCGTGCCGGGTCAGGTTTCTCTGGCTGTGTTTTAAACGACCGCGACATCTTGGAAATTATTGAAAATAGAATCTGCAGTATTTTTACTGTTGTTTTGAGCAAACCAGTTGAACTTGGTATAGGAAACCACTGGCTTCGTGTAGGTTACCTTTTAAACCGAGTTTCATTAGAATTTATTCTTAACATTTAGTATCAGCATTCAGAACTTTTATTTACAATCCCATAAAACATAGGGGGACAATACATCCTGTTTCATCGGAAAACTTCCGGTTTTTTTTTTTTCTCCAGGTGACGCAAACAAGTTCAGATTGTCCCGTTTTATAAAAATCTATGAATAAGATCGTCGGCTCTGTGGCTAAGTCGATGCGAACGCTTCGTAATGCCGGGATGCCGGGTTCAATGCCAGCTGAGTTGGTTTCGACAGTGGTATCAAGAAAACCGATCGTCCAGGAAGCAATGGCAAACTACTGGACGTAAATTTGCCTAGAAAAATCACACAACAGCCAGGGTCTGTTGAGGTTGGTTCTGCAACGTCCTGAAAAGGATACGCAACTAACCTTTTATTTTTATGAATAAGATCGGGAGTAGAACACGCACTTATTCTTTAACTTACAAGCAGCTCATTCCATGTCACCCCTTCTTTTTAACTTGACTCCCTATCTCCCGTCTCCACGTGTGTGTGTATGTGTGTGTGTGTGTGTGTGTGTGTGTGTGTGTGTGTGTTGGGGGGGGGTGGTGGGGGTGGGGGATAGGGAGTATGTCCGTATGGCTATGCCATTGAATGCCATTGCAAAGACATTCTAGCCAATCTGTTCTCATGTTTTCTAAAAGTGTGTCCTACTCGATGTCTTTTATTCACTTGTTTGTCCACTAGAACTTGTTTAGTTTATTCCCAAAGCTCCCCATTAGTGTATTATTAGCACCTGAAAATAGTTTGTTTGTCTACCACAAGCTGAAGGCTGAAAGTAAAGTTTACTGCTGTATTTCCAAATGACCGTCAAACTCGAACAACAACAAAAAATGAGAAATGAAATCTATGCTGTCTCAGTTAACAGTGCCTGTCATCACAACCCCCACCCCCTTTTCCCCTTACCCCTAATCCTCCGAAACTTCTCTCTCCCTCTCTAAAGAATTTGAAATTCATCATCTGACGATTTTCAACTGACCTTGGCATCCGTGTCCACCCAGACTAAAATAAACAGTAAAATCGCTCAGTTAACAGTTTCTGTCATCACACCACCACCACCCCCCACCCCCCCCCCCCCACACACACACACTTTTTCCCCTTTCTCCCAAATGCACTGACTAACTAATGAGTGCATGAATAATGTATGCATGGCGTGAGGCCAGAAGGGCAGAATGTAAGACGGGCCTGTGTGCCCAATTCTCAACCCTTTGAAAATAAAGTTAGTTCGTTCGTTCGTTCACCCTCGCGGAAGAAATCCCCACATCTTAAAACTTCCATATACTTATACTGTCAGCAACTCTTCGATTACCATAACGACCAGCGTCATGCAGATATCTGAGGTAAACAGTCAAAGGTCGCCTATCAGCGGAACTAAAAACAATCCAGGACCGGCAACGAAACAAGAAAACAGATGTGATCGTTGCTGTAGCTATGTCGTTCATGGTTTGTGCGACAATCTTACATAAACACAAAATATAAAATACAACGCTGCATGAAAATGTGAGAGCAATCGGTGAAGAACTTTCGGAGACTAGCTATTACAACCAACAGAAATGTACATTTTTAGATTTCGAAATGTTGTATGAGTAAAATCTTGATCGCCTTTCTCAAAACAGTTATCGTCGATTTAGCATGCTATTGTAAATTGACCTCTTCTCAGTTCAACCGACTCCGAAATGTCTGGAGCCTAATCTTGTTACATGAAAACGAGCTTCGAATCTTTGCACAACCGTTCGGCTCCACTAGCCACAAACAAGAAAAGGTCGATAATTTTATCGCTCTAGCCATTGTTCGATGGTTACCTGAGATCTGATAATGCCCCACTCTGATCCCCGGCATTGTGGACTGCCCCGTCCATTGTTTTGGATCACCGATGCTTTTAACAATCACCCGTAAATCAGCCAGAATTTCAATCCGTGCTAATTAACGTGGCAGATCTTTGGGTCGTTTTGTCTGCCAATCACCGGCTTCTCTTTCTGGAGACGGTGTCTTGTCACGCTAGTACCATTTTTTAAAGACAGCGTTTTAGCTAAAAAGAACAAAACACGAACCACAATGATAGAAAAATATGAATAATTGTTTTCATGAACTAAACGACTGCAGTCAATATATATTCGATCTATCATAAGCTAAGAAATCAGACTGTTGGAGTAATAAAATCAGTCTTACTACGACTGTAGATCTGTTAGTTACCACACGGTTGTGGACTGACTAATGCCTAGTTGCTAGACGTTCGCTTGCCTACTGGAAAGGATTCGGATTCTCAATAAGCGGATTTTAAAAACAAAATGACTTTGGCTTCAAAGTTGGCTCAGTGTGAAATGTGTCCCTGGCAAAGTCCTGAAAAAAGTCAGCCCGTTTTATATTGAACTCATCACCTCTCGAATGCCGATTGGTCTATAAAAGTGTGAGCCTGACATCATATGTCTTATGTATAACAGGCGCAAACAGGATTTTTTGCTTACTACTTTACTTACCTACTTACTTACCAACCTACCTACTCACTCAGTATCGACCTGCTCCGATGCTGATATTAGGAAAGAAACAGAAAAGAAAAGCATCTGCCAAGTTTACCCTGCTACAGACAGCTTTGATTATAATTGTGGTCTTGTTTCTTTGCGTCACATTTATTGGCTATGATTTTTATGTCTGCTACATTAGGTTGTTTTAATTTGTATGTGTGTGTTTTGGGGGAAAAGGGGGAGGGGAAGGGGGGGGGGCATTATAAACAGGTGTCTCTATTCGTGTGTCGTGTTGTTTATCTTTGCATGTCTAAGTCCTTTATTGTTAGTCCTTTGGTTTGGGTGGTTCCTGACTTGTTACCACCCCAACCTCCTGATGTGGACTGTGATTATGTACAGGTGAGTTTGCTCTTTTGTGTCCAGCGTAAAAATGTCGTTGCCAGATATTGAGACCAGATTTCTGCCTTTTGTGTTCCAATCCTTGGCTGGGCCGCTGGTAATTAGGCCCCGTGCTGTTTACACAGTGCCCTGCCCGAGTACTAAGACTAGCATTACTTAGCTGTGGCTGGACAAAGTCGCCACTTTTCATGTCTAAGTCCAGTCTCAAGTCATTGCCACTAAATTCCAAGTTATTTCCACCAAGTCAAAGGTCAAGTCACAAAGTCACTGCCACCAAGACCCAAGTCAAGTCTCAAGTTATTGCCACAAAGTCCCAAGTCATTTTCACCGTCCCAGGTCAAGTCACTAAGTCACTGCCACTAAGACCCAAGTCAAGTCTCAAGTCACTGCTACCAAGTCCAAAGTCAAGTCTCAAGTCAGTGCCACCAAGTCCCAAGTCAAGTTTTAAGTCAGTGCCACCAAGTCCAAAGTCAAGTCTCAAGTCGGGGCCACCAAGTCCCAAGTCAAGTTTTAAGTCAGTGCCACCAAGTCCCAAGTCAAGTCCAAGTCACTGCCACCAAGTCCCAAGTCAAGTCTCAAGTCACTGCCACTAATTCCTAAGTCGAGTCTCAAGTCACTGCCACCAAGTCCCAAGTCAAGTCACTAAGTAATCGCCACCAAGTCCCAAGTCAAGTCACCAAGTTACCGCCACCAAGTCCTAAGTCGAGCTCTAAGTCACCACATCCTAAGTCATTGCAACCATGTCACAAGTCATTGCCACCAAGTCCCAAGTCATTGCAACCAAGTATCAAGTCGAGTTCTTAGTCAAAAAGTTCTAAGTTATTGCAGCCATGTACTAAGTCACTGCAACCAAGTCCCAAGTCATTGCAATCATGTCACAAGTCATTGCAATTATGTCACAAGTCATTGCCACCAAGTCGCATGTCGAGTTCTAAGTCACCAAGTTCTAAGTTATTGCAACCAAGTCCTAAGTCATTGCTACCAAGTCCCAAGTCATTGCTACCAAATCCCAAGTCGAGTTCTAAGTCACCAAGTCCCAAGTCATTAATACCATTTCTCAAGTCATCGCCACCAAGTCACAAGTCGAGTTCTAAGTCACCAAGTTCTAAGTCATTGCAACCAAGTCCCAAGTCATTTCTAAAAAGTCCCAAGTCATTGCTACCAAATCTCAAGTCGAGTTCTAAGTCACCAAGTTCTAAGTCATTGCAACCGTGTCACAAGTCATTGCCACCAAGTATCAAGTCATTGCAACCAAGTCCCAAGTCGAGTTCTTAGTCACCAAGTTCTAAGTCATTGCAACCGTGTCACAAGTCATTGCCACCGTGTCACAAGTCATTGCCACCAAGTATCAAGTCATTGCAACGAAGTCCCAAGTCGAGTTCTTAGTCACCAAGTTCTAGGTCATTGCAACCAAGTCCCAAGTCATTGCTAACAAGTCCCAAGTCAAGTCGCTGGACAAAACCCCAAGTCGAGTCGCTGGACAAAACCCTAAGTCGGGTCGCCGCCAGTCGTTAATTACACGACGTAAGTCGGGCTGAAGTTCAACAAGTGCGACTCAAGTCCCGACCTCATCTGCTGAGTGTCAAAGCTATAAGTGGTGGTGGATGATGGAGGAATGGGTTTTTCTGGTACTTTTCAGCTTTTTTGCTTCATCTCGGCGGCTGTGTGATTTGATAGGGAATTCCTAGGGTGTTCCCCAAAAGGTTCTCTAGTACTGTGGGGGGGGGGGGGGGGGGGGGGGCGAGGCGCGCTAGAGTTAAGTTTCCTTTTCTTCTTCTTTTTCTTCTTCTTCCTCTTCTTCTTCTTCTTCTTCTTCTTCTTCTTCTTCTTCTTCTTCTTCTTCTTCTTCTTCTTCTTCTTCTTCTTCTTCTTCTTCTTCTTCTTCTTCTTCTTCTTCTTCTTCTTCTTCTTCTTCTTCATTTTGCCCGAATTAGACTATTTAAATTTGCAATGTCATCTCTAGTATGAACTTTACTATAGTATGTAATTCATTTAGCGACCCGTAAAGTTCGGCTGGAACCGGCACTTGGACAAACGTTACACAGCTGAATGCGAATTGGGGATGTTTTGTGTCGGGCCCTAGAAAATGCCGTCCTGTGGCCTCGGCAGGGAAGAGCCCGAAAAGGAGCGGCAGTCTCCACTTATGCATACTCCGTTTAGGGTTATGGTTAAGGTTAAGGTTAAGGTTAAGGTTAGATGCTCGAATGCTCACAGGTCAAAGAAATTCATGGCGAAGGTGAAGTCGCAAAGTAAGATCACCGATTGTAAACAGAGCACAGTGATAGCGTCAAACTAACGAAAGTAGCACACACTGGAAATCATGATGCAATAAACATAAAACAAGCTGAAAACCACCAACACATGACACGCCTAGAACATAGCAGTTACAGTGTTTTAGGGTTACTGTTAAATAAACCTTTACTAATACTAACCCTAACACCCATATACAATGAAACCTTCTGGGGAATTCTCTACTAAATCTTGCAGCCGCTGGGATGGGGTGAAACAGCTGAAAAGAACCGATTGAGCAAGATTACATTTTATCCAGCTGAGGCCCTTGGAGGGAGAAAAGTAGTCCACCATCTCACCATGCGTTTCGTAAGAGCAGATTAAGAATGCGCGCAGTGAGACTAGCTATGTTGTCATCCTCACACCCCTTTCCCCCACCAAAGAAGTTGCAAAAACCGACGAATCAAGTACATGTCTACGAAGGACTTGGTGTAAACTGGTTATAGAAGTTCGATGCAGAGATCAATGGTCAAATATAAAGGAGACGAAGGAGGAGGAGAAGACAGAATAACCAGAAGCCGTATGTATCTTTTATGTACGTATTATGTATGCATTTATGAAACATACTGAGGGATCATTTCCTATTCGCGGACAAAAGCTCGAGTGTAGTAATATAAGCTACGATATGACCCGAACTCAGCGATATAGAATCATATCCTAGGAAAGTAGGTCGCAAACCACGCAATAAACTAAAGATCCCTTTTCCCGCCTTTAGGCGCATTGGGTATATTAGAAGAGGGCCCATATTTTTACAAACGAATCGTCACTAGGTGGTTAATGTCAGCATTACGCCGGCCGTCTTTACTTTCATAGGACACACATCCTGGTACCCATTTTAGACTGGGACGACCTGCAACGCCCCATACCATGAATAAAAATCCACGCAGCCAGCAGTGAAACCACGCAACGCAGCCCTGGTTTGTGTTACCCCCAAGAGTCATCTGAGGAAATCCACCACGAGAACTTAAACAAAGACCAAACGTTTGGACAGCTTAAACGCTAGGGGGTTGGTGGCTTTCCTGTGAATGCTGGATTAATCACGTCTGAACAAGGGCGGCTAATCCGCTTACATAGAGAGGCCTGCCACATCTGGGGAATCCTGTCTGTCGTGGTTATATATTTGTTATGTTGGTTGACACACATTTAATTTAACTCTTCTGTTAATTGTCACATATAAAACTGTCCTGTAAGTCCGCACACACATAAAAACTATCTTGTAAGTTCACACATATGTGAAAGTATCTTGTAAGTTCACACATATATAAAACTGTCCTGTAAGTGCACACATATATAAAACTGTCCTGTAAGTCCGCACACATATAAAAACTATCTTGTAAGTTCACACATATGTGAAAGTATCTTGTAAGTTCACACATATATAAAACTGTCCTGTAAGTGCAAACATATATAAAACATATATTTGTTATGTTAGTTGACACACATTTAATTAAACTCTTCTGTCAATTGTCACATACACAACTGTCCTGTATGTCCGCACACATATAAAAACTATCTTGTAAGTTCACACATATGTAAAAGTATCTTGTAAGTTCACACATATGTAAAAGTATCTTGTAAGTTCACACATATGTAAAAGTATCTTGTAAGTTCACACATATGTAAAAGTATCTTGTAAGTTCACACATATATAAAACTGTCCTGTAAGTTCGCACACAGATAAAACTATCTTGCAAGTTCATACACATACAAAACAAAGACATTCTAGTCATATTATTCTCAGGTTTTCTCAGCATGTGTCCTATCCAACGCCAGCGTATTTTCTTCACCTCGGTCCATTTAAACTTGATTAGTTCTCTCCCAAGCTCCGCATCACTGATTCTATAATATAATTTAATTCTCTATTTTCGAGTTTAGTATCCTCTCCGTTTAAAAAAAAAAATTTAAAAATGTTTTAAGGCTCACAAATACCCTTGCCGTTTGTATTCCTATGGCCAGTTTCTCCATCTTTACCCACATTACTGCCCAAATAGGTGTAGGACTCCACATCTTGGAGCAGGATACTATTGAGAGAAACCACATTACTCTTTGCCTCGTTTACTCAGTTTAAAGGATTTAAATGTGTTTTTAAATTTGGATCGGGGGGGGAGGATGGGGGAGGCGGGGGGGGGGGGGGTTTATTGGCCCTGATTGTGAAGCCCCAGATGTATTTAACTTATATCTTAATGCAGAACTGGGAAGCGGGAGGTTAACTGTGAGTGAGCCCCTATGTTCCCACCTCCCTATTACAGATATAATATTTCTCTTTCTCTCTCTCTCTCTCTCTCTCTCTCTATCTCTATATATATATATATATATATATATATATATTATATATATATATATATATATATATATATATATATATATATATATATATATATATATATATATATAATATATGTATAAACATATTTCTCTGTTTCTTCTCTCTCTCTCTCTCTCTCTCTCTCTCTCTCTCTCTCTCTCTCTCTCTCTCTATCTATTATCTATCTATCTATCTATCTTTCTCTTTCTTCTTTCTCTCGCAAGTATTTACACACTCTTAGCACAACCAGGCCTAGGACATCTCTGAGGACATACATGATGTTCTTTGGTCCTATGTTTAGCTGCAGAAAAAAACTCTTGACAGTGATCACGGCAAAAATGAACAAGATTGAATGTACAACAAAAGACAACATGCAACACATAAAAAAGACGCCATACATAATTTATTCAACGAGTTGTCTGGCGCGGTTATACTGTTTCTGCTCCGCACCAATCAGAAGCCAGGTCAACAAATACAGAGCCGCTCCAGTGCCGCGAGCTAGCCCGCCACCCCGATCAGAAACAGAGAAATATAGTATTATGACAATTTTATCCGACACTTTGACGTCTCTGGCGATTGTTTTAGCTACGAATTGATGGCTCCTCGTTCCGCCCGCAGCGTTCCCGTGTGCTATTAGAGAAGTGCGTGCGTGTGCGTGCGCGCGCGCATGCGTGTTTGTCAGCGCGCGGTGTCGAGCAAGAGCGAGCGACCCGGGGATGATACGGAGCCGGTTCCTGACATCTAGACAGCAAATTGTTATGCAAATCTAAATCAGATATCTGTCTTTAATGAGTTATCTTTATTCTTTACTGCCATTTGTCTTCTTGTTTATATTTTCATCTGTTGCCTGGTCTCAGCCACCGAGGCTCTGCGCCATTATCATGGAAATTATGAGCATATGCGTGTAGGCACGTCCAGAGAAAACTACTTGGAGAAACCAGATCACGTAATTAGAATTTGATCTGTATGCAGAGGAAACCGCACACATACTGTTCCTGCCTATAAAGTTAGTTGCGTATCCTTTACAGGACGTTGCAGAACCAAACACCAGCACCTTTTGGATGTTTTTTCCCCGTCTATACTATCTGGATTTCTCTCACTGACTTTCAAATTAGAATAATCTGTTCATTTCTGAGTGTGGCGTTCAACCTCACCAGTACCGCACAACAAGGGATAAACACCAGAAACAGGGTTGCCAGATTGGATTTAAAAAAAAAGATATTTTAAGCCAAGCGCAAATTACGTCAGGAAAAAAAAGCCAAATAAATTGTAACATTGTTCTCACTTAACTTCAAAAGCTCTGCATTGTATTCCTGAATGACATCCTCACTGGAATAAGTTGAAGATACAGCGTAAACATTCTCAGCGTTAAGTGCAGGGGATATAATATTTTTTTTTTTTATGTTACGCATTACCATTTATAGTTCGATGCAACTGTATGTGTTCCAATGTACTTCCCGACCAAGCGCTCTTATGATTTCACTTAGACGATCAATTGTGCGTATTGCACTATGGCGGGTCATGCCTACAGCAAGTTGCAGCTCTGCTGCCCTAACATTATCATTGCTTTGCCTAGAAGTCATTGTTGTAAAAAGCTGTGACTGGCTTTTTGACGGAGTTTTAATTTATGTGTGTGTGTGTGTGTGTGTGTGTGTGTGTATGTTTGTGTGTGTGTGCGTGTGTGTGTGTGTTTTTCATGATTTGAAATGTTACTCATTCTAGGTTACAGCAGTGCACTGGTAGTTGACAATATGCTGCCTCTGATCCGTCTGAAGATCCTTTGAGCATTGGGTATGTTTTCTCCCAATTTCTATTATACTTACGATTGCTATTATAAGATCCTTTCCAATTTTCGGATAACGTAGCCAATGGTAAAAGTAATCAAATCTATCACAGTTAGAACTAGGTCTATGTCATCCGTATTTGCTATCCTCGAGTAGTTTCTGAATTATATTTGTGGATTTTTGTTTTATATCCTTAATTTATTCTAGTAAATTAACATTTTCTCTCAACAAACTCCAGAAACCAGCACGTATAAGTCTTTCGGGCTACGTGACTCCGCATTGCATGAAGTGTGAACGTGCAATGGTTTATCCATGACCTGCTTGATTACATTTCAATTACAGAGGGTCTTGATAAATCGCAGTTACGATCGGTTTACAAAGACAACATATTCATACACAATGTTCATACATAAGAGATGGCACGAATCTTCTTTAGTCCGTGTACCAGCCGTACCAGGACATCACAACAAAGACAAGCTGAAATAAATATTTTAACTGTAGGCCTATGTTGCTTTTGGTAAATTAGCGCGTTTCTCACGCGGAACTATGAAGAAAATGTGAGCACGTCTTATTTAGAAAGGCCAGGAAAAATCCAAACAACTCTAAATAAGCCAACTCATTATCTTAAGCCAGTTCGATTTCAAATACGCCAAATTTGTGGAATCTGGCGTTAAATAAGCCAATATGCCAACTCTGACTAGAAACCGCGTTCAACCGTTAGATTATATTAAGGTTGTTGCGTATCCTTTACAGGACGTTGCAGAACCAACCCTAACAGCCCCTGGCTGTTGTGTGGTTTCTCTAGGCAAATTACGTCCAGTAGTTTGCCATTGCCTCTGGACGGTCGGCTTTCTTGATACCACTGTCGAAACCAACGCAAGGCGCGTGGCCCGCAGCTGGGATCGAACCCTGCATCCCGGTAGATTATATTAGGGCTTTAAAAATAACAAAAATATTGCGTCCCATATTGGAGGGAGCTTACTGTTTCATTTTTTGTGAAGTTAATTGGGACATGTCATGTTTACCAATCGTCGCTTACTGTTTCTTTCCATTTATACGCAGTATTAATTATTCGCTAGTGTGTCTAAAATAACACTTATTCTATCGTTCTATATAGCTGTATATTGAGATCTGCATTGGTTATAAATCAGTCTCTAGTTGAGTTAAGTTGAGTTGAGTTCATTTAAGAACCGACATCACAGCATTCGAGGCATTGTCATAGACGCCCCGTCCTCATCTTCAACAGCCAGCGCAAAGTTCAAATACCAGTGGTGCCAACATCATTCTCATTACACGTTTGTCTTGCCTTTCCCCTGAGCGTCGAATCCAGATCCCTTCGGCTCTCTCGCTGCATCACTCTCACCAGACTTTACTGTTGCATTCTCTCCTCCGATGTGTACACGTTCTCCTACAAAGCCTTAAACACGTCTGCCTTATCGTGCATCGATATTCCACTATTTGGTGCAGAGTCAGCTACTCTGTACCTATGTTCATTTCCCAAGACACCGGCATGCCCCGGTATCTATTTTCTAACTTTATGTTTATTGTGTGGGCTCAAGGGCCACCAATGTTGGGAGAACAAAATAACAGATCCACTGCCTAACCAAAAGCATGTCATATGAGACCACTTTTTTAGGAGCTTACTTCGAAGCTGGTGTACATCTGCCTTAGAGGCAATGAACTAACAGTCTCCATGCATATAAATCAAAGCTGTAACACGGATGTGTGTGCAACATTCAGGTTCTGAGACAGGACTAGAGTCCAGAATTTACAACCGGGGAACCTAGAGAAGAAGAAAAAACAGAAGAAAAACTGTGTTTCTATTGAATTATTCCGCTTCTATTTTTTGCCTTTTCTTGCATTAATGATCAATTGTTGTGAATTTAAGTATCGTGCGAAGTTAAAGGTAGACTAGCAGTGACGGTTTTCTCACCGCTCCCAAGTAGTCTATTGTGTATAGGTGTCGGTGGCTGATCAACAAGTGCTCCTATGTGATCTTTTGTTTGTTTTCACCGATGATAGAAATACACTGTTAGCTGTATAAAACAAGTCAGGTCCCGTCCCACGTGATCTCTACTGCATACTGGGAGTTTGTGTGTCCCATCTGATTTCAGCGGCATGATTTTCAACTAAAGAAATGATGCACTAGCAGAATATCACTCTTAATACAGAGTTTCTCAAACTGGGCGATACCACCCCTGAGGTGGCGTTGGAACGGCCTAAGTTGGCGGTTGCAGTCCAGACCAAACTGTTGGAGGGGCGCTGGGACTTCCGGGTGGGGGGGGGGTGCGGTAGTAGCCTCAGGTGCATCTGGGGGCATTTAATAGAAAGAAGTAGCAATAAATAGTGAGACAGACAGACAGACGGACGGACGGACGGACAGACGGACAGGACAGACAGACAGACAGACAAATGGACGAAAAGACAGACAGGCAGACAGACAAAGGAGCATTTTAATAAACCGTTTGTACCCGCTTCAGAATAAGCAAATAAATTAAAATATATCCAGTTAGCTTTATCCTTCTCATTACAATAACGTAATAATTATTGTTTGGGGTTTCGTTTTATTATTCGCAAACTTTGGACACTGAGAGGAAAGAAAGTCAGTGCTGAAATTTCTGCTGATCGTATATGATGGCGAATCCTGATCGCCTATGCTTATCATCATGGCACAGGATGATGATTATGATATGTAAAAGAAGAGTGGGCGCTAGGAGATTTTATTTTAATTTTTTTATTTTATTTATGTTTTTAATGAAATAGGAGCGGCGGGCCACACAAGTTTGGGAAACACTGGCTCAACTTCATGAGTAAGAATCCATGAATTGGAGCTAACCAAGTTTATACAAACGAGACACATGCATCACTGCTGTCTGACAGAAGTTTTAACAAAGGAGTGGAACATAATCCAGCTCACAGGTTCCATGGCAAAAGGAAGATATCACAGCAACCGAGGAGAATATCACAGCACCACAGGAAGATATCACAGCACCACAGGAGGATATCACAGCACCACAGCAAGATATCACAGCACCACAGGAAGATATCACAGCACCACAGGAAGATATCACAGCACCACAGGAAGATTTCACAGTACCACAGGAAGATGTCACAGCACCACAGGAAGATATCACATCACCAAGGAAGATATCACAGCACCACAGAAAGATATCACAGCACCACAGAAAGTTTTCATAGCACCACAGGAAGATATCACAGCACCACATGAAGTTTTCACAGCACCACAGGAAGATTTCACAGCACCACAGGAAGATATCACAGCACCACATGAAGTTTTCACAGCACCACAGGAAGATATGACAGCACCACAAGAAGATATCACAGCACCACAGGAAGTTTTCATAGCACCACAGGAAGATATCACAGCACCACATGAAGTTTTCACAGCACCACAGGAAGATTTCACAGCACCACAGGAAGATATCACAGCACCACAGGAAGTTTTCACAGCACCACAGGAAGATATGACAGCACCACTTTAAACAGACAATTCTACTTAAAATCATTTTCAGGAAGAAATATTATTTTTAAGGAGAACGAAATAAAACAAAGCTCTAACGCAAAGCAGAGTTATTAAAAAGAAACTACTCGGTTTTCAGTCACATTATTCGAAACAAATAAACGATAGATTATCGAGTAAATATGCAATAGTTTCAGGTGCAGCACAGTAACAAACATAATACTGTTAAAGTAATTTTTTTTTTTTTTTTTTTGAAAGATCAAAATGTTTGAAAACCCGACAAGACAACTAAGAAAAAGAGAATATTTGAATAGGTGGCATGATAACTGACACAGATAGAAAGTTTGCGTATTCGGTGATCGACTTTGAAAAAGCAATGGAAATGGAGGTTACATTAATAAACTATACATATTGAACATATTTCTGGCCATAAGAAATGATTTCTCAATTCAACCAAATTTCCCCACAGCTTTGCCTAGACTAGCAGTTCTCAGCATGTGGATCGAGACCCTTTTGCGGGTCTAAAGTTCCCTTTACAGAGACCATCTAAAAACACATATTCACTTAAGTTATAAAGTAGCAACACAATCGTAGACACAAGCGTCAGATAATCCACACAATCGTAGATACAAGCGTCAAATAACTCACACAATCGTAGACACAAGCAACAGATAACCCAGACAGTCGTAGATTCAAACAACAGATAACCCACACAATCGTAGACACAAGCAACAGATAACCCAGACAGTCGTAGATTCAAACATCAGATAACCCACACAATTCTAGTTTAGATCATTAGACAACATACACAATCGTCGACTTGAGCATCAGATAACCCACACACTCGCTGACACAAGTTTCAGATAACCCCTACAGCCATAGACACAAGCATCAGATAACCCACACACTCCTAGACACAATAATTAGATAGCCCACGCAATTGTCAACACAAGTGTCAGATACCCCAGACAATCGTAGATGCAAGCGTCAGATAATCCACACAGCCGTAGACACAAGCATCAGATAATCCACACAGCCGTAGACACAAGCATCAGATAATCCACACAGCCGTAGACACAAGCATCAGATAACCCAAACAGCCGTAGACACAAGCATCAGATAAACCACACAGCCGTAGACAAGAATTGGGGTGGGGGGGGGGGGTGTTGGAACTAAGACGTTTCAGGAGTCGGTAGCTACCGCGATCATTTAGGGAAGGGAGGCTATGGGACGATCCAGGGGGCGATAGTAGCAGCAGGTTCAGCTGGGTGCACTGGATACAAATAATGCAGCGAAACACACACAGAGAGAGAGAGAGAGAGAGAGAGAGAGAGAGAGAGAGAGAGGAGGGGGGGGGGGGGGGGGGAGAGAGAGCAAGAGAGAGAAAGAAAGAGAGACTATTTAAAATATAAGGAACGTAAACAACCATTTTCCAAGCCTTGGGATTTATTGGGTATATAGGGCTATAAGTATATTTTATGTACCGGTTGGCACTCGATATGTGATATGGTCAACATCACGCCGGCCGCCTTTATTTTCTAACACTTTATCTGGTAGCCATTTGATCCTGGATCCACCTGGGAGCCTGGATCATATTAGACAAATGTCCCGCTCCGTCAGGACTTGAACCCACCACTTTCAGGCGTGTGTGTAGCGGTTACACCACTACTGCATCCATGACAAGTCTATATCAGCTCGTTCTCGCTCCACAACATTCAGAGAAGAGTCTGCATACTCACGGCTTCCGTTGGTATCTGGTTAACTACTCGTCTTGCCTTTCCCTCCAATCTGGAATGTTGCCAATGCCTGCCGACTCTCCCCCGCAGCGTCATTCTCTCCAAGTATGGGTTTTTAGTATCTTCCGATACACTTGTTACCTGGTCCCATAGGAGAAAGAGATCACATCTGCCTTGTGTGGCTCCAGTACACTCCCAAGTGCGGCCAGTCCTACCTATCTGCCTGCTCATTCCCAGATACGCCTGAATGCCGAGAAAGATATCCATTTGTCTCTGTATGACACTAAACGCAGGAAAATGATGAACGTAAAATGGGTTTTATTTAAAAGGGGTAAAGAAATAAGAAATAATATCTAGTATCAACCTCGCCTGCAGATTGGAAGGTCATGTGTTCGCTCCCTGGCGAAGCCAGAGTTTTGTCAATAATGACCCTGAATGGGTACAGGGTGCAGTCTCAGGAAGTATAGGCGGCCGGCGTGATGCTGACTTCATCACCCATCTTGCTCCGATTGGTCTATAAAAATAGGTCTAGCCCTGTATGCCCTATATGCCTAAAGGCGTGAAAATGGTCCTTGGCTTACTTTTTTTTTTAAACTTATCAACAGTCAAAAGACAGAAAAGACTGAGCTTTATTGGGCGCTTCCTGGGAAGAAACAAGGAGAGAATCACCAAAACGGCACTGCAATGGGAATTAAAGGGATGAAGGAGACGAGGAGGCCGACATGAAACTCTATAACAATGGTTGATGAGACTGGCTTATGGTGCTAGACCGGATCCTCCCACGATATTGAACTGACTGCAAAGGATATACGGGATAGACTGTGAGCCCTATGTGACATAATGGTACAACATTATACTTAATAAATGAAGGAATACTTTGTGTGTGTGTGCTCACGCGCGCGCATTTGTATATATATATATATATATATATATATATATATATATATATATATATATATATATATATATATATATATTTTTTTTTTTTTTAAATATCCAGAAACCATGAGTTGTTAACCCTTTGGCTCGGTACTATGGATATCGCAACCCTTCTGCCTTGATTCCATGATAGGTACCGTCAATCTGGGAGGAAATTTGGCTTTCCTGCCTACCCCCGGGAGTGAACCCGGAACACGAGGAGTTCGTCACCCGGTCACCGCGCAGTCAGGTTTAGCCAACTACGCTATATTTACGTGTATATCTATATACACACACAAACACTCACACAACATACACACTGTTCATACTCTCATAAACGCACACATCTAGGTTTGTAATGTATATCTACAAAAGTGTTATATTGTATCAACAGTAATTACACTTTTAGTAAGAGTCAGGAATTTATTTTTATATAGATCGGGGGGGGGGGGGGGGGTTGTCAAATCTATCTACCAATTGTTTGACAAATTAATCTACAGACTAAAAACTACAACTTGCAACAGTTTAAACCAGTGATCTTTAATTAGGATCATGGAGACTCGGTGTTGAAATGGCTAAGACTCTTAGCCAGAGGAGCACACCAACTGTTCACCCTTCTGAGTCTCTGGGTCTAGCCTTATAGGTGAAAAGGGCTCACTCAGGGGGTAACTCCTCTGACCTGGTAAGCCTTTCCACAGTCAAGACAGTTGATCGTGACCGAAAAAGCACATCCTTCATGAGGTGACTCCGTTAACCAGAACCTCGCAGTTTTGGGACAAAACACAACAGATCTAGAGGAGACCACCTCGATTTTTAAAAAAAAGCCTAAAGTGGATCTACGTGCTGCGAGG
>CAJHNH020008001.1:222500-249967 GCA_905116865.2 Candidula unifasciata
GGTACCCACTCAAGGTTGGGTCGAACTGAGAGGTATGTCCTATAGGTTACTAAAATCATCCTCACCCATCACTAAACATGTAAGCTGATTTTCAAACAGTGAATTGATTTCCAATATATCTGCAAGCATGTATCGATTACTGTTTATTTATTTATTTTTTAATGGGTACACAAATTATTAGACAAAGATCAAAGAAATTCGTCTCTGTAAAAAAAAAAAAAAAAAAAAAAAAACAGCAACTGTAAATAACAAAATTATAAGGACGTGTGAAATCCAAAGCCACAAGCTAAAGTTGTCCTTGATCCACATTGGAGTTTTTGAGATGTTTGTTAAAGTGTGACAGCATGAGTTTGGAAAAGCACTATTGGGACTCAACATTTCGGAAATATCTTTTTGTGATCTCAGATTCTGGGGGCAGATTCAGTCTCAAACAACATCTATTTGTAAAAAAAAAAAAATGCTTCTTTTATAAAGACTTCGTTCAGTATGTCTATGCTTTAAGAGAGGCCTAAACTTTCATCGTGGCAAACTACTATAGAAAATACTAATAAGCTACACAGGCTCATTAATTGGCGTTGGCAAAATGAAGAAAATTCAATGGTATGACGTAAGTGAAATACATAATTTGAAGCTTTCGAAGAAAACAAAACAAACTCCAGGGAAACAGTAGGTAAGGTAAAGATATCGTTGTTAAATCAGAGCTCTTGGCAGTACCCTGCCGACGGCCACGGCTGAATAGTACACGGCGCGCAATGATTCATCTTGAAAGTTCATAAAACTGGAATTTCCATACAGGTGAGTCCGCAGGGTCAAAGAAATAATCAAATTTCATGGAAACAAAAACAGTCAAATATAAGGGTTCTGGAGAGACTATAAATAAACAGGGAGCTGTCAATATATATTTTTTTAAAGGGACAAATGAAAAAATCTGGCTACTTTAAAAACAGCACGGAAAGAAAACGTCAAAATGCAAGATAGCAAGATGTAGGCAGCGATATAGGTGGGATTACAGTATCAGGAGATGAGCGAACCGCAGTACGAAAGAAGGTACAACATGACGAGAGACAGAGTGCTGCAGACCTGTTGTAGTCAACGCTCACTGTGCAGACAAGACTGCACCTGATTTGTTGACTGACTGACTGATCGAATGATTAATTGATTGATTAAGTACAAAAACTTGTGCACGTGTGTCCATTAACGTCAGATTTGACCAAACGTTTAGTGCAGAAAGTAAGAAGCTTCCGTCAATGTCAGCCTGACCACAGATTTAGTTCATGATTTAGTGAGAACACCATAAGATAACAATAGTTGTGTCCATTCTCAAAAAGTGCAATGATTGAGAGTTAGGGGTGCTTTATTAATATCCTACCCCAAACAGGGGAAATCCATAGGTCACGGGACAGTCTAATATTTCAGGGGGTGGTAGATAGGTCGCATGCTGTTGTAGGACCTAGGCTGCTCTCTCTCTCTCTCTCTCTCTCTCTCTCTCTCTCTCTCTCTCTCTCTCTCTCTCTCTCTCTCTCGTGGCACGTAGTTGGGTTGGGGTTAGGACCAGTTCTCTGTGTTGTGGGGTCGTTAAAGGCATCAGAAAGCCGGTAAACCTAATCTTACCACTCTCTAACATGTTGGACTGTTCTGTGACGTCATCTGGGGGTAGGATATGAATAAAGCACTAAGCTAGTTGTCGAATTTCTTGATTGTTGTGGATCATGGGCGTCGGTTTCTCAGGTTAGAAGAACCCTGTGTTCTATACATTGTCTGTCTCAATCCCCCCTAGGTAGGGTTGTAGACATCCAATGGCTCATATATCTCAGAGTAGAGTAGTAGACGTAGACTGTATAAGTTACCTAATGGCTCATATATCTCTGAGTAGAGTAGTAGACGTAGACTGTATGTTACCTAATGGCTCATGTGTCTCAGGGTAGAGTAGTAGACGTAGACTGTATAATTTACCTAATGGCTCATATATCTCAGGGTAGAGTAGTAGACGTAGACTGTATACGTTACCTAATGGCTCATATATCTCAGAGTAGAGTAGTAGACGTAGACTGTATAAGTTACCTAATGGCTCATATATATCTGAGTAGAGTAGTAGACGTAGACTGTATAAGTTACCTAATGGCTCATATATATCTGAGTAGAGTAGTAGACGTAGACTGTATAAGTTACCTAATGTCTCATATATCTCAGAGTAGAGTAGTAGACGTAGACTGTATAAGTTACCTAATGGCTCATATATATCTGAGTAGAGTAGTAGACGTAGACTGTATAAGTTACCTAATGGCTCATATATATCTGAGTAGAGTAGTAGACGTAGACTGTATAAGTTACCTAATGTCTCATATATCTCAGAGTAGAGTAGTAGACGTAGACTGTATAAGTTACCTAATGGCTCATATATATCTGAGTAGAGTAGTAGACGTAGACTGTATAAGTTACCTAATGATCATATATTTCAGAGTAAAGTAGTAGACGTAGACTGTATAAGTTACCTAATGGCTCATATATCTCAGAGTAGAGTAGTAGACGTAGACTGTATAAGTTACCTAATGATCATATATCTCAGAGTAGAGTAGTAGACGTAGACTGTATAAGTTACTTAATGGCTCATATATCTCCGAGTAGAGTAGTAGACGTAGATTGTATAAGTTACCTAATGGCTCATATATTTCAGAGTAGAGTAGTAGACGTAGACTGTGTAAGTTACCTAATGGCTCATATATCTCAGGGTAGAGTAGTAGACGTAGACTGTATAAGTTACCTAATGGCTCATATATCTCAGGGTAGAGTAGTAGACGTAGACTGTATAAGTTACCTAATGGCTCATATATCTCTGAGTAGAGTAGTAGACGTAGACTGTATAAGTTACCTAATAGCTCATATATCTCAGGGTAGAGTAGTAGACGTAGACTGTATACGTTACCTAATGGCTCATATATTTCAGAGTAGAGTAGTAGACGTAGACTGTGTAAGTTACCTAATGGCTCATATATCTCTGGGTAGAGTAGTAGACGTAGACTGTATACGTTACCTAATGGCTCATATATCTCAGGGTAGAGTAGTAGACGTAGACTGTGTAAGTTACCTAATGGCTCATATATCTCAGGGTAGAGTAGTAGACGTAGACTGTATACGTTACCTATTGGCTCATATATCTCAGGGTAGAGTAGTAGACGTAAACTGTATACGTTACCTAATGACTCATATATCTCAGAGTAGAGTAGTAGACGCAGACTGTGTTTGTTACCTACTGGCGCATATTTCTCAGAGTAGAGTAGTAGACGTAGACTGTGTTCTTTGCCTAATGGCTCATCTATCCAAAAGTAGAGTAGTAGACGTAGACTTGTGTTCTTTACCTAATGGCTCATATATCTCAGGTTACATTAGTAGACGTAGACTGTATTCTTTACCTAATGGCTCATAGATCTCAGGTTACATTAGTAGACATAGACTAAGTTCTTTATCTAATATTTCACATTTCTCAGGGTAGAGTAGGAGACGTAGTAGGGGACATAGACAATGTTTTTTACACAATGGTGTCTTATATACCCCATGGAAGAGTAGTAGACATAGACTACGTTCTTCACGTCATTTGTGATCCTAAGAAATATGTGCACCATAAAGCCTGCCGCACGATTTCACCACTCAGTTCAACCGTCTCGGCATGAAAGCCGCCCTCCCTTCACAAAGCCGTCAGCCAAGTGTATCGAGAAATCACATTTTTTACTTTCACTAAAATTCTGTGGGGAAAATACTCTTGTGCAACACCGGCTTGGCGCCAGCGCTGGCTATGTCTGGTTAGAAGTGGCGCCGCATGCGACTACCACATCCGTCCCCACATAATTATATCTAGGACGTCTCTCCATTTCCGGAAGGCAAATTACTGGTCGATTGCCTATTATTTGCATGTTATTATTAATTATCTTTTGGGGTGTCCGTTTTTAGTGAACGCAATTCTTCATTTCATTTTCCCGTTCACCGTAGTGTGGTATGGTTGGCTGCATGGATATTTGTTGGCAGCGGGACAATCATTGGATGGGGGGGGGGGGGGGACAATCGTAAGAAGTTAGAGGACAATCATTAGAAGGTAGGAGACAATCTTTGAAAGATAGGAAACGATCACATAATGTGGGAAACAATCACTGGAAAAAAGTGGGGAGGGGGGGAATGGTGCGGAACAATCATTGTAAAACAGATGTGCACACCTCAGTCCGGTCATGGTACAGGACTAGATAGTAGGTTAGTAGGTTAGTTAGTGAACTAACAACGACAGTGAAATTTATACAAGAGACAAAACTGCTGATATAGACATCTTATTTCAGGCGAACGAAAGAAGAAGAAGAAGAAGAAGAAGTTAGCTAGTTAGGTAACTAAGTTAGTTAGTTAGTTAGTTAGTTAGTTAGCTAGTTAGTTAGTTAGTTAGTTAGTTAGTTAGTTAGTTAGTTAGTTAGTTAGTTAGTTAGTTAGTTAGTTTAGTTAGTTAGTTGGTTAGTTAGTTAGTTAGTTAGTTAGTTAGTTAGTTAGTTAGTTAGTTAGTTAGTTAGTTAGTTAGTTAGTTAGTTAGTTAGTTTAGTTAGTTAGTTAGTTAGTTAGTTAGTTAGTTAGTTAGTTAGTTAGTTAGTTAGTTAGTTAGTTAGTTAGTTAGTTAGTTAGTTAGTTAGTTAGTTAGTTAGTTAGTTAGTTAGTTAGTTAGTTAGTTAGTTAGTCAGCTAGTTAGCTAGTTAGTTAGCTAGTTAGTTAGTTAGTTAGTTAGTTAGTTAGTTAGTTAGTTAGTTAGTTAGTTAGTTAGTTAGTTAGTTAGTTAGTTAGTTAGTTAGTTAGTTAGTTAGTTAGTTAGTTAGTTAGTTAGTTAGTTAGTTAGTAAGTTAGTTAGTTAGATAGATAGTTAGTTAGTTTAGTTAGTTAGTTAGTTAGTTAGTTAGTTAGTTAGTTAGTTAGTTAGTTAGTTAGTTAGTTAGTTAGTTAGTTAGTTAGTTAGTTAGTTACTTAGTTACTTAGTTAGTTAGTTAGTTAGTTAGTTAGTTAGTTAGTTAGTTAGTTAGTTAGTTAGTTAGTTAGTTAGTTAGTTAGTTAGTTAGTTAGTTAGTTAGTTAGTTAGTTAGTTAGTTAGTTAGTTAGTAAATTAGTTAGTTGAATAATTAGTTAGTAAATTAGTTAGTTAGTCGACAGATTATCCTCACTGCATATCGAACTATTCATTCGACACCTGCTCAGATCCCCACCTTAGTAAATTCTGCAGCGGCTCAAAACACCAGTTCTGTGTTGGTTTCCTATTCTTCTTTGGGTTCCTGCATAGTGCTCTTGTCTGGCCACACACATTTAAATATGTAGTTCTTGCAGTCAGGTCATGATTGCAGATTCATTGTCTTCATTTGGTTCACACAAACGTCCTTTCTCTCGTAGAGCATTCACAATACATTTGTCAGTCTGGTCCATGGCTCGTCCGTCCTCCACAATAGCTTTACCTGCAAGCTGCTCAGCTTTAGAGACTCCAGCCGCTGTCGTTTGACCCAGACCTTCTCAATCTTCATGAGCACATTCACTGAGTCAGTGAGAAAGCATGGGCGGGAAAAGGTCTGTGTCTCCAGACATGTTATTGCTTTGGTCACTGCCAAGATCTCCATAGTAAGACTTCTTGTTGTCAAGGCAACAGCACGAGAATCTTGCTTTACAACTCTCAACTCCAACCTGAGCCATAAAAGCCCAAAAGTTTCTCACATGGCGAATTACTGACCCATCTGTGTACATGATAGTATCCCCTGTAGAGAATTCTCGAAAATCAAAGCCTGCTCTTTTGCATCAACAGCAGCTGGACTTTCTTGTTTGCATTTACTGTTTAGTTGGATGCCAAAAGAGAAGGTCGTAGAGAACTCTGTTGGTAACTGTACCCTTTCCTCCCCAGGTTCTGTGCCCTCAAGTGAACACACCTGCTGAATAATGTCCTCGGCCTGGCCCATCCACGATTTACCTTTTTTAACCTGCTGTCGTTTATCTTCTTAATTTCACCATGCAGCGGGTGTCGTGGAGCTGTGTTGACTCTCAGGTAGGCAACTGTTAGGCTAATTTGAATATGTCCTCCATGGTTGAAAAATCAAGAAGGTAGAGCATTTCCGTAGATGCTGTGTCTTTTGTACATCCAAACAGAATGCGCATAGCCTCGTTTTGTATCCTTTCCATCTGCTTGTGGCTGAGAGTCAAGATCACCATCGCATACTCAAAGACAGAAAGGACCAGACCCTGATATAAAAGACATACATAACACTGCTCACAGTTTGCTGCAGCCATCACTCTCATCGCAGCCAGACCCCCACTTGGCTTCTGTGTTATATTATTGAATTTTATTGGAACAGGACTATGGCCCAAAAAGGAATGACAACTCAGAACTTTCCGCCGGAGTTTACAGCAGATAAACGCTAAGAAGAAGAAGTAGATTCCACATGATGGAGATTTGGACCCACCCTTCGGGTCACCAGGTGAGCGTCTAGGCACTTCACCATGGCAGCTCCCCAATTATACAGCAGAGGCCCAGTCATTGCCTATGTGCCAAAAACTTATTGTTCAGATAAGCATAAATATCATATCTGATCCAAACATGCCAGTTAGATTACCATATATACATATTTAGATAAAGAGAGTAAGCTGACGTATTTTGGACATGGCAAGCGTAATGGTGGTCTGGCTGGGAAAACGGTGATGGGAGTGCTGTTTCAGAAAAACTATGCAGAGACGGACCTCCGCGAATGTGAATACAGGCCATAGAAGATGCGTTGGTTTCGACAGTGGTACCGAGAGTCGACCGTTCATAAAGCAAGGGCAAAACTACAGAACGCAAATTTTCCTATAAAACCACAACAGTCAAAACATGGGTTGGTTCTGCAACGTCCAGTAAAAGATAATATATTTGTATACATATATATGCACAAATATATTTTTTTTTTTTTTTTGTATCGCCGGAGATAGAGTGAAGCAATCGATATTAATTATAAGTAATCATACTCACCAAATTTGTCTCCATACTTGGCTAGGGAATGTCATACCATACAATGTTTAGTATGCGGCATATTTCAAGAACATCTGTTTTAAAATCCGATTCTATAACCATACGCCATCTTACGGCAGTGTGCCTAGCCTGTGACTTACAGAGTTATTGTCCTTGCAGTTTAAGGAGCTACACGGCCAAGGGACGTAAATGATCTATGTAGTTTGCAAGGTAGAAGTAGTAGTAGTACTTTTACCCCACCAGGCCATCACACAAGCGATAAACACCCTATGACACAAAGTGCCACCATGTGGATGAGGATCACCGTGGAGAGGTCTCAGAAACCGCGTTCAGCCATTTGACCATATTTACAGCCGGGCTGTATTGCGGCCCCTGGCAAGAGGGGACTATAAAGGCTTCAGAATTTAAAAAAAAATTACATCCCACAAGGGGGTGACTGACTATGATTTTTTAAATTTTTTTTTTTGCAAATGATATAATTCCAGCAAAATGTAACTTTAAATTATTGTGGATTAATATGTGACAATATGCTCAAGCCATGGTTGCATTTAGGATTGTTGTCGTGAAGACTGTAGCCAGAACGATACCTGAAAGTTTAACCCGCCTACGTGTTATCCTTTAGGAGGCGTCAGCGCGATTGCAGGTTTTCCAACAAACACCTGGATTTGTGTTGTATATTATACATATTGGGAGTCGCCGTGGCGTAGCGGCTAGACGCTCGCGTGCGAATCGGAAGGTCGTGGGTTCGCTCCTTGGCCAAACCGGACGTTTTTCAAAAATGACACTGACTACCCGGTCGACCCAGCCTTGAGTGCGTACCAGGTGCAGTCCCGGGAAGTAAAGGCAGCCGGCGTGATGCTGACCACATCACACAAATTAGCAAATCAGCTAACATCAGCGAGGCGGACAACATTAAAGGATCACCCACTGAATTGCTTTTGGCCGATGTCCAGACAATCCAAGCACCAACAGCAGTAAAACTACAAGAACATAGTAATAGACTCCATTCAGAATGCCACGAGAGTGATGGGGAGATCAACATGGACAAAACAGAAGTGATGACATACTCCAGAAAAGGAAGAACCACCACCAACAGCATTGATAAACATCAGTTAAAGCTGACGAATGAGTTTGAAAACCGAGGGAGACTTATTTGTCCACAAAGCGAAAAATGAAAAGAGACATACAACAAAGACGCAATAAGGTAAATCATTTATGGGACAAATTGCACAATATTGAAATGCAAGCAAGTGAATATGAACGCTAAAGGTTCGACACAATATTCCTATCAACTCTATGCTATCAATGTTGAAATGGGACACTAGCTTCAGAAGACTGAAGAAACTTGGTCACAGTATGAATAAAATGTTCACGTTTCATGCTAGGCGCAACTAGGATAGACTGACTTAGGAACGATGCTATCAGGAGGAGAGTCAGCACAGAAACTATACAGAGCTTTATCTGTAGATAGCAGATCAAATGGTTTGGCCATGTAACAAGATTGGCATCAGACAGGGCACCACATAGGGCAATGTTATACGGACATAGTTGCAACGGAGCCAAAGGTCGAACACGCAGAAGATAGATCGCAAAATTATCGGAGAAACTGAAAAGTACCATATACAAACCGAACAGAAGGGCCTGTTCCAGAAATTTTTGTCCTGCCTTGACGCCGGAAGGTATTTCAGGAGGAGAGAAAGAAGAAGCAGAGAGAGGATAATATCAAAGTATCAGGAACATAATGTTATAGTATCCATGATAATATTGAAATGCTAGTGAAATTTAATCATTTAACAAGATGGAATATCGTGATAGAACTAGTGAGAATATTTTGTAGGAGGATGTTATCATAACATCAGCGAAGATGTTATTAACCTAACCGTCACACAATATCCTTATCATCAACCACAGACCATTTAACATAGACACATAGATTCCAATATTGACATTAAGATACTATTCAAACCAAGATTTAAAAAAAAAGGCGAAAAAACAGACAGACTCATAGATTCCAACATTTACGCAAAGAAACTATTTCAACAAAGGTAAAGAACAGTGGTTAGTGTTTGATGTCAGAAAAATACATAGACACATAGATTCCAACACTTAAGTGAAGAAAATAGTTAAACAAAGAGAAGGGAACGACGGGTAATGTCTGATGTCAGAAATACAACCGACGCGAGATCCCTATGTACAAGTACTATCCTGATTTTCCATAGCAAAGCCAGATTCTGAAGTGGGAGGTCACCAGCTAAGAAGTGCTCCACCATAGCAATCATTTCCTCATGCACAGACGCCACGCTCTTGTAAATGACACCTTCTTGAAAGAACAGGACAACTGTAACATTCGTACAACAGATAACATTGCATATGTTTCAAGGGGAGCTGTCGTGAAGTAGCGGCTAGATTCTAGCCAGCGGATTCGTATGTTGTAGGATCAAATCCCGAATGGAGTTGGATGTTTTTTCAAAAATGGCTTTGACTCCCAGCCCTAAATGGGTAACAGGAAATTTTCTGGGAAGTAAAGGCGGCTGGTGGGATGTTAACCACATCACCCACTAAGTGTTGTTTGGTCTATAAGCTTTAGGCCTAGCATTTTATACATGAAGACGTTGAAAAGAGTCCTTGGAACATTTCAAGCCTTGACAGAAGCTGGAGAATCGAAGTCATGCCAAATGGAAAGGCTAACCCCTTAAGCAAGTGCCTAATGAAGTAGGATGTATCGGCCAGAAGACGCAGATATCGCAGCTTTGTTGTAAACAGGCTCAACGTAAGTACGTCATTTGGAAGAACAAGAACAACGAACAAATAAATTATATTTTCAGACGGTCCTCAAATGGGTACCAGGATGGGCTGTCCTGGGAAAGTAAAGATGCCCGGCGTAATGCTGACCACATTATCCACCGAGTGCCGATTGGTCTGTAAAAATATGGGTGCTCTTCCCGTATGCCCGATGCGCCTAAAGGCGTGTAAAGGGATCTTTACTTTACTTTTACTAAACTGGGCACGCAGGCGGGTCGTACGACCTTTCAAAACACTCATCTTTCACACAGTAACTATAGTTTATCAATAAAGCATGTTTGTTCATTTAATAAAATGTATAATATGATTGGGGAGGGGGGAGGGAGAGATAATCGAATAGATGATACATGCATGCGCATTGCACACGCGCCCACACTCACTCACACCCAACAAGCATACATTCAGAAGAAGAAGAAACGAAGTCATTTTCACTGCTTGTTCTCTACAGGAGCTAAATGCAATGAGCAGGGTGGCAAGTATTTAGTTCCTATGCTGACTTGTTGCCTAGTTCCCTTGGTTAATAAGCAACTGACTATCTGTTGTTGCCTAGTTCCCTTGGTTAATAAGCAACTGACTATCTGTTGTTGCCTAGTTCCCTTGGTCAATAAGCAACTGACTATCTGTTTTTGTCTAGTTCCCTTGGTTAATAAGCAACTGACTATCTGTTTTTGTCTAGTTTCCTTCGTTAATTAGCAACTGACTATATGTTTTTGTCTAGTTCCCTTGGTTAATAAGCAACTGACTATCTGTTGTTGCCTAGTTCCTTTGATTATTAAGTAAAGTAAAGGACCCTTTTCCACGCCCTTGGGCGTATAGGGCATATAGGGCTAGACCTATATTTTTATAGACCAATCGGCACAAGATGGGTGATGTGGTCAGCATCACGCCCTTTTGGTTAATGAGCAACTGACTATTTGTTGTTGTATAGTTCCGAGCAACTGTTGTTGCCTAGTTCCGAGCAACTGTTGTTGCCTAGTTCCGAGCAACTGTTGTTGCCTAGTTCCGAGCAACTGTTGTTGCCTAGTTCCGAGCAACTGTTGTTGCCTAGTTCCGAGCAACTGTTGTTGCCTAGTTCCGAGCAACTGTTGTTGCCTAGTTCCGAGCAACTGTTGTTGCCTAGTTCCGAGCAAATGTTGTTGCCTAGTTCCGAGCAACTGTTGTGGCCTAGTTCCGAGCAACTGTTGTTGCCTAGTTCCGAGCAACTGTTGTGGCCTAGTTCCGAGCAACTGTTGTTGCCTAGTTCCGAGCAACTGTTGTTGCCTAGTTCCGAGCAACTGTTGTTGCCTAGTTCCGAGCAACTGTTGTTGCCCAGTTCCGAGCAACTGTTGTGGCCTAGTTCCGAGCAACTGTTGTTGCCTAGTTCAGAGCAACTGTTGTTGCCTAGTTCCGAGCAACTGTTGTTGCCTAGTTCTGAGCAACTGTTGTTGCCTAGTTCCGAGCAACTGTTGTTGCCTAGTTCCGAGCAACTGTTGTTGCCTAGTTCCGAGCAACTGTTGTTGCCCAGTTCCGAGCAACTGTTGTTGCCCAGTTCCGAGCAACTGTTGTTGCCTAGTTCCGAGCAACTGTTGTTGCCTAGTTCCGAGCAACTGTTGTTGCCTAGTTCCGAGCAACTGTTGTTGCACGCACACCTGACAGCCACGCCGGTGGTACAGAAAAGGAAACACATAGTTCATGATGACAGTGCGAACTGCGGGTTTGGAGACGTGACAATTTGGAGGAAACCTGAGACGTGGTCCTAAATGGCACTCATTCTACTCAATTTAGACAGACAAGGGCAGTTAAAAGCCTGCATGGGGCTTGTCTGTCAGGCGGTCGGTCTGAGATTGCATATTTACACGTGGGTAACACGCAACCTACGCTTCTTTCTTATCTTTACAGCCCGTCCTCTGACGTGCTTTATCCGTGTGCTGTGTCATCACCGGGCTGTTGAGTGAACGATTTACTGCTACATGCGAGATCGTATATTTAATGCGATAGTGGCGTCTTCATGAGCCAGCCACTGAGAAAAATAACCAAGAAAATCAAATTCAAGAACGCCAGCCAAGAAAACCCGTCCCTGTATAACAAAAATTTGGGAAAGCTTGACATTTTTTTATTCTATCGAACCGAACTGAACTTCATAAATATGACTGCAAGCCTGCATAGTATGACTACATCTACACATGTTTGATTACATAACTACTTAAAATGAATGTATTTGTTCATCTCTAATTACACTTTGTTATATAGATTAAATATATATTCATAAGTCTGCTTAAATAATTATATAGAAAGATTATTTGTGCAACTGTCTGATTACACTTGTACATAAAGTGGTTACACCTGAACGTTTCCTATTACACTTGTGTTAGCAATTATTACATCTGCAAATGCATGATACACTTCCACCTCAAATTATTACATTTACAAGTATAGAAACAACTTATTACATCTGAGCATGTCTGAATACACACCTAAATATCGCGGTTATTTGTGCAAATGTCCCATACACACTAATCAGAATGGCCTCAGCACATTATTACTACATAAATGTACATCTAATTGCAAGTTTGCATCATACATTTCATTAAAATGTGAACACGTGTATAAAAACGTGTATATAGTTATTGTAGAAGCATTGTAAGAACTAATCCAAAAATAACTAAACCACAGTAACAACTGGGGTAAGGCATGGAGGTGTCTTATGATCACTGCTGTTTATCACCTACAGTGGCAGTATATGTTAGGATGCCCATCCGAGGAACACAAATTACAGAAAGATTAACGAATTACTATTTGCTAATGACTAGGCCTTGATAGCAGATAATAGCAATAACACTGTAACCTCTCACAGTCGTGAATGATGTAAAACAAATAATTGGATCATCAACACTGAAAGTACAGAACTAATGTCATTTGGAAGAAATAAGCGAAACCTTTATATAGCAGTTGCGTTGTCTGCCTTTTCATTTCCCATCACACCGGCATTTCAGAGAAAAAGTTCCAGACGATGCTCCTCACCCGTGACTTTGAAGCGAAGCATGCCTCTGCACATAACAGTAGAGTGCTAGGGCATTAAACAGAATCCGAGGTAAAATGTTTAGAATCAAGAATCAACACACGGTAACAAAATAGATGAACTTAATTAACATTAAATGTGGTCAAGCAAACCAAGTATGGGGACAGCTAGTGCCACCCTTTCCCTCCCCGCACCAACCCCTTACAACATAAGTCAGTCCTGATCGGCACAAAGAAATATCTCATACAAAGCACATTCATTCCTACTTGATGCTATCAGTGCCAGACATGGCCACACGCAACAAACACATAAGAAAATTAGTAACCATGGTTATTATGGGATGAGCTGCAGAAGTCACCAGAAGGGTTAAAATCATGAATGAAGTCAAAAGATCGATTGATTGATGGCACCTTCCAGACGATAGTGTTATATTGGGCTATGATGAGGCATGAGACTCACATCCCATGGCGATGACGAGTGTGACTAGAAAGACCCGCCAGTGGCAAGAAAAGTCTTCCACAATGATAGCATGGAATTTCAGGAATATTGTCAATATTTGTGTTTACTTCTTTTCTTCTCAGACGCTCAGTTTTCATCCTTTTTGCAATAATTTCTTCCTTTCACTCTCATTCGTTTCCTGATATGCCCTCCCTACACAACACAGCCCATGGCATTTGGTTAAATTACATAAACAGACAGCAAATCAAATTGTTTCCCACTTTTAAATAATGCCCTGTGACGTCACACCATATAAGGCATACACCGGAAGAGGCGAATGACGTAGAGCACGAGGCAGACCAAGAACGAGATGGTAAGAAAACAGAGAAATTTGACACCAGCATGATGTGTCTATACTCGAGGCGGATAGAAGAGTCACATACAGAATATTATATATCCCTCCACACCCAATGAGGAAATTGAGAAGTGGAAGAAGACATATTTCATATAATAATTTTATATTCCCGCGTCTGATTACATATCTACATTAAATTATTACATTTTCACGTGTCTGGTTACACATTTTCATTTAATGGTTGTAGGCGTATTTCTACATACCTACAGACTTTTTTCTCCCAAGTAACGATTACGCATACAGGATCATCTGGAACGATTGCCAAGATTTTAAACACTTTTTATAAAAGATGTATTTAATATTTATACTGGACGTCAAAAAGATACAAACAATGCCATTTACATCCTCACGACTTTGTCGGAAAGAGCTGTAGAAGTAAACAACGATAGCTTCAATGTATACGAAAGCATGAGGTTTTGTGAAACACGGAGAAATAATTAAACTACTGGGAAAATAAAACGTTCAAGGAAAAGGTCTACGAATGATAAAGAACATGTATTGGCAGCAAACAGCAGTTCAAGAATTAACCACCATTTAGGAATATTTCAAAGCATAAAGAGGGAAGGACGGCAAAGATGTATGCTATCTATTATCTGATTTATTTGAAATATACTGTAAATAAATAATGAGATGTTTCATGGATACGCTAGGAGTTGTGGTTGGTGGTTAACATAAAAAACCTGCGTTATGCTGATGACATCGTCTTGATAGCAACAAGTCATAAAGAACTTCAGGAACTAAAAAGTTACGCTGAAGACACCTTCTTGATAGCGACAATCTCATAAAGAACTACAGGAACTGATAGTTATACCGATGACACTGTCTTGATAGCGACAAGTCATAAAGAACTACAGGAACTGTTAGTTACGCTGATGACACCTTCTTGATAGCGACAATCTCATAAAGAACTACAGGAACTGATAGTTACGTTGGTGGCACAAAGTGATAAAATAGGCCTGATTTTGAATAATGGGAAGAAGAATTAATGGCACGTCAAAGAAAAGACCAGTATCTTAATACGTAATAAAAGTCAAATTCGTTATTTTAAAACAAGTACGGACATTTAAGTATCTAAGCCCATGGATAATATGCGACAGAAGATGTATCACAGAAATACAGAACAGAATAGGTCAGGTCAAAACAGCATTTGATAGAATGAAGAACATTGTATGCAACAGATCCCTGTCATTGGAGACTGGGAAAAGAATTCGTTCATGCTACACAGAGCCAGGTATAGCATGTGGCTACGAATTCTGGACAATAAGTTAACAGGCCAAACAATTTCTCGAGGCCCCGGAGATGCAGGTTTACAGAAGAATATTTAGAATATATAGGACAAACAATTTTTTTTAAAGCCTGTATGTTTTGAAAAAGACGAGGGCTCAAAAACAACTTATCACAAAGATGACCCCCCCCCCCCCCCCCCCCCCCCCAAAAAAAAAAAAAAAAAAAACACGAATATGTTGTGACCATTGACACGATGTCGAAAAAGAAACAGTGGAAGACAGTGCGAGAAGATTCTTGACAGCCGTTTGTCAAGGCATGGAGGGGTGTCATTACACGAACTGATTCATGCAGTTTGTGGTAGGCATTATGGCTACGACAGTCATCAAGGGACTTGATGATAATGATGATAATGATGATGATAAATATGCTGAAGCTGATGATGATGATGATGATGATGATGACAATGATGATGAATATGATACATATGGCGTAATGTCTTAAATCGTTCAAAGTTTAATTATTTTTTTTTACCTTTCGTGTCAAGCGACATAATCATAGCATCTGGTGTTCACACCCACCCATGGTGAGATCCTTTGCAGGACCCCTAAGGTGACCAACTCCTGCCAAACGCTTTCCGATAGAGTGTTCCCTTTTTCTTCGGTGAAAACATCATTATCAGACATGCTTCAGAAGAACGTAGTTCCTCAACTTGAAGACTGCAAACAACAAACGGAAAGTAGAGTAACTCTAGTGAAGGAGCCATGTTTGTAATGTCTTTGATGACACTTTCTGAAATGTCTGGCTGGGAGTGGGTGGATCAACACCGTGCCCAGCTGGAAGCCCAGACTTAACACCATGGGATTCTGTTTTGTAAACATGAGAATATATTTAAACAAAACATTGTACACGCTAGGAAGATAATGAACATCCAGCAGTCTTGGAGTATGTGTTCTATAATGAACATCTAGCAATCTAAGAGTATTTGCTTTGTAATGAACATCCAGCAGTCTAGGAGTATGTGTTCTATAATAAACATCCAGCAGTCTAAGAGTATGTGTTCTATAATGAACATCCAGCAGTCTAAGAGTATGTGTTCTATAATGAACATCCAGCAGTCTAAGAGCATGTGTTCTATAATGAACATCCAGCAGTCTTGGAGTATGTGTTCTGTAATGAACATCCAGCAGTCTAAGAGTATGTGTTCTATAATGAACATCCAGCAGTCTTGGAGTATGTGTTCTATAATAAACATCTAGCAGTCTTGGAGTATGTGTTCTGTAATGAACATCTAGCAGTCTAGGAGTATGTGTTCTATAATGAACATCTAGCAATCTAAGAGTATTTGCTTTGTAATGAACATCCAGCAGTCTAGGAGTATGTGTTCTATAATGAACATCCAGCAGTCTTGGAGTATGTGTTCTATAATGAACATCCAGCAGTCTAAGAGTATGTGTTCTATAATAAACATCCAGCAGTCTAAGAGTATGTGCTCTGTAATGAACAACTAGCAGTCTAAGAGTATGTGTTCTATAATGAACAACTAGCAGTCTAAGAGTATGTGTTCTATAATGAACATCCAGCAGTCTAAGAGTATGTGTTCTATAATAAACATCCAGCAGTCTAAGAGTATGTGCTCTGTAATGAACAACTAGCAGTCTAAGAGTATGTGTTCTATAATGAACAACTAGCAGTCTAAGAGTATGTGTTCTATAATGAACATCCAGCAGTCTAAGAGTATGTGTTCTATAATGAACATCCAGCAGTCTTGGAGTATGTGTTCTATAATGAACATCCAGCAGTCTTGGAGTATGTGTTCTATAATGAACATCTAGCAGTCTAAGAGTATGTGTTCTATAATGAACATCCAGCAGTCTAAGAGTATGTGTTCTATAATGAACAACTAGCAGTCTAAGAGTATGTGTTCTATAATGAACATCCAGCAGTCTAAGAGTATGTGTTCTATAATGAACAACTAGCAGTCTAAGAGTATGTGTTCTATAATGAACATCCAGCAGTCTAAGAGTATGTGTTCTATAATAAACATCCAGCAGTCTAAGAGTATGTGTTCTATAATGAACAACTAGCAGTCTAAGAGTATGTGTTCTATAATAAACATCTAGCAGTCTAAGAGTATGTGTTCTATAATGAACAACTAGCAGTCTAAGAGTATGTGTTCTATAATAAACAACTAGCAGTCTAAGAGTATGTGTTCTATAATGAACATCCAGTAGTCTAAGAGTATGTGTTCTATAATGAACATCTAGCAGTCTAAGAGTATGTGTTCTATAATGAACATCCAGCAGTCTAGGAGTATGTGCTCTGTAATGAACAACTAGCAGTCTAAGAGTATGTGTTCTATAATGAACATCCAGCAGTCTAAGAGTATGTGTTCTATAATGAACATCTAGCAGTCTAAGAGTATGTGCTCTGTAATGAACATTTAGCAGTCTAAGAGTATGTGTTCTATAATGAACAACTAGCAGTCTAAGAGTATGTGTTCTATAATGAACATCCAGCAGTCTAAGAGTATGTGTTCTATAATAAACATCTAGCAGTCTAAGAGTATGTGTTCTATAATGAACATCTAGCAGTCTTGGAGTATGTGCTCTGTAATGAACAACTAGCAGTCTAAGAGTATGTGTTCTATAATGAACATCTAGCAGTCTAAGAGTATGTGTTCTATAATGAACAACTAGCAGTCTAAGAGTATGTGTTCTATAATAAACAACTAGCAGTCTAAGAGTATGTGCTCTGTAATGAACAACTAGCAGTCTAAGAGTATGTGCTCTGTAATAAACATCCAGCAGTCTAAGAGTATGTGTTCTATAATAAACATCTAGCAGTCTAAGAGTATGTGTTCTATAATAAACATCCAGCAGTCTAAGAGTATGTGCTCTGTAATGAACATTTAGCAGTCTAAGAGTATGTGCTCTGTAATGAACATCTATCAGTCTTGGAGTATGTGTTCTGTAATGAACATCCAGCAGTCTAAGAGTATGTGCTCTGTAATGAACATTTAGCAGTCTAAGAGTATGTGCTCTGTAATGAACATCCAGCAGTCTAACAGTATGTGCTCTGTAATGAACATCCAGCAGTCTAACAGTATGTGCTCTGTAATGAACATCCAGCAGTCTAAGAGTATGTGCTCTGTAATGCACATTTAGCAGTCTAAGAGTATGTGCTCTGTAATGAACATCCAGCAGTCTAACAGTATGTGCTCTGTAATGAACATCCAGCAGTCTAACAGTATGTGCTCTGTAATGAACATCCAGCAGTCTAAGAGTATGTGCTCTGTAATGAACATTTAGCAGTCTAAGAGTATGTGTTCTATAATAAACATCCAGCAGTCTAAGAGTATGTGCTCTGTAATGAACATCTAGCAGTCTAAGAGTATGTGCTCTGTAATGAACATCTAGCAGTCTAAGAGTATGTGCTCTGTAATAAACATCCAGCAGTCTAAGAGTATGTGTTCTATAATAAACATCTAGCAGTCTAAGAGTATGTGCTCTGTAATGAACATTTAGCAGTCTAAGAGTATGTGCTCTGTAATGAACATTTAGCAGTCTAAGAGTATGTGCTCTGTAATGAACATCTAGCAGTCTAAGAGTATGTGCTCTGTAATGAACATCTAGCAGTCTAAGAGTATGTGCTCTGTAATAAACATCCAGCAGTCTAAGAGTATGTGTTCTATAATAAACATCTAGCAGTCTAAGAGTATGTGTTCTATAATGAACATTTAGCAGTCTAAGAGTATGTGTTCTATAATAATCATCCAGCAGTCTAAGAGTATGTGCTCTGTAATGAACATTTAGCAGTCTAAGAGTATGTGCTCTGTAATGAACATCTATCAGTCTTGGAGTATGTGTTCTGTAATGAACATCCAGCAGTCTAAGAGTATGTGCTCTGTAATGAACATTTAGCAGTCTAAGAGTATGTGCTCTGTAATGAACATCCAGCAGTCTAACAGTATGTGCTCTGTAATGAACATCCAGCAGTCTAACAGTATGTGCTCTGTAATGAACATCCAGCAGTCTAAGAGTATGTGCTCTGTAATGCACATTTAGCAGTCTAAGAGTATGTGCTCTGTAATGAACATCCAGCAGTCTAACAGTATGTGCTCTGTAATGAACATCCAGCAGTCTAACAGTATGTGCTCTGTAATGAACATCCAGCAGTCTAAGAGTATGTGTTCTATAATGAACAACTAGCAGTCTAAGAGTATGTGCTCTGTAATGAACATCCAGCAGTCTAAGAGTATGTGCTCTGTAATGAACATCTAGCAGTCTAGGAGTATGTGCTCTGTAATGAACATCCAGCAGTCTATGAGTATGTGCTCTGTAATGAACATCCAGCAGTCTAAGAGTATGTGCTCTGTAATGAACATCCAGCAGTCTAGGAGTATGTGCTCTGTAATGAACATCCAGCAGTCTAAGAGTATGTGCTCTGTAATGAACATCTAGCAGTCTAGGAGTATGTGCTCTGTAATGAACATCCAGCAGTCTAAGAGTATGTGCTCTGTAATGAACATCCAGCAGTCTAAGAGTATGTGTTCTATAATGAACATCTAGCAGTCTAAGAGTATGTGTTCTATAATGAACATCTAGCAGTCTAAGAGTATGTGTTCTATAATAAACATCCAGCAGTCTAAGAGTATGTGTTCTATAATGAACATCCAGCAGCCTAAGAGTATGTGTTCTATAATGAACATCCAGCAGTCTAAGAGTATGTGTTCTATAATGAACATCCAGCAGCCTAAGAGTATGTGTTCTATAATAAACATCCAGCAGTCTAGGAGTATGTGCTCTGTAATGAACATCCAGCAGCCTAAGAGTATGTGTTCTATAATGAACATCTAGCAGTCTAAGAGTATGTGTTCTATAATGAACATCTAGCAGTCTAAGAGTATGTGCTCTGTAATGAACATCCAGCAGCCTAAGAGTATGTGTTCTATAATGAACATCCAGCAGTCTAAGAGTATGTGTTCTATAATGAACATCCAGCAGTCTAAGAGTATGTGCTCTGTAATGAACATTTAGCAGTCTAAGAGTATGTGTTCTATAATGAACATCCAGCAGTCTAAGAGTATGTGTTCTATAATGAACATCTAGCAGTCTAAGAGCATGTGCTCTGTAATGAACATCTAGCAGTCTAAGAGCATGTGCTCTGTAATGAACATCTAGCAGTCTAGGAGTATGTGTTCTGTAATGAACATCTAGCAGTCTAGGAGTATGTGCTCTGTAATGAACATTTAGCAGTCTTGGAGTATGTGTACTGCTACTCAGTGCATGTTATGTAAGGGCAAATAATCTAGACTGGCTGAAGGAACTCATTTGTCGAATCACCGATAGTCTTTCAAGAAGTCCTGTCTATTTTAGTCAGCGTCATAACCAATGAGACACATCAGGTCCCGTTCCAACGTCTTATAGCTTGGTTCACAAAAATAGCAACGAAGACTTTAACAGATGATATCCATCTTAGAAAAATATATATATATATATATTGTGGATCGAAAACAAGCTAAAGTCGAGTAGACGGTTGCAGTAGCAACATGTTCCTGCGCGTCCGAAACAGAGTGCCTGGTAACAGATTTATTGACACGCAGACATTATCTTAATCACCCAATTGAAGCGCTCCACTAATACACCTCCGCCTAAATCCATATTCCCAATAAGGCAGCAGCCCAGAACTAGACCTTGCTGTATCTGGCTTTTAGAGAAAGAGTCTTTCGACTGTTAACATACACATCGAGTATTTGTTATTTCTGATAACAATGTTGATTACAATAACCGAACAAAAAATATATTCGGCAATGAGATTTTAGTTTGTCTGTTGCCAAAATTGTGTATAAGCGGGACAGTGCTTCCGGGGTGTTCACCATAAAATTGTCATTTGGTGCTAACAGGCTTACCTGGCCACATCTACATAGCGAAGCAGCTTCTAGACAAGAGACGACACTGTAGCCGCGTGTGTTTGGTCACATCTGCATATCATTATAATTTGTAGATAGAAGGAATACCTGACTACATCTACACATCCAAAAATTGTTTCGACTTGATTTTCGAGGCAGATGGAACGGAAACCAAAGAAACAATAGATAGACAATTTGGTTCATTCTATAAAAGAAGATTTATGTCAGCAACAATCGACACGACTGACGGCTCACAAGACAGCAAGCTTGGCACAGAACCATTACTAACAATGTATTTATTTTCTTAACACCTAAATATCAACTGATGTTACTGCTTGTATGTACCTCTTTGGGAGGGAGGGCAGTGCAGCTCGTGAAAAGGGGTAGCTTGATCCTGGGTTTATATGTTTATTTTTGCAACCCCCTTACCCCCCCCCCCTCCCCCAACCACGGACAAATAAAGGATATTTTAAAAACGCCATCACCTTACCGAAGATCAAACCAAGATCTTCCCTTCTGGGCTCCATAGCCCCATGGGGAGAGGGGGAACAGAGAGAGAGAGTGTAGCGTTTTAACTACTGAGCCAGCCACCACTCTCGATCGTTAGAGAAACCTAATAACCCTAACCCGAAATTTTTGCATTAACGCTTGAATCTGACTTTAACCTAGATCATGCATTAACGCTTGAATCTCACCCTAATCTAGATCCGTGCTTTAATGCTTGACCTTAACCCTTAGCTAGATCCGTGCATTAACACTTGAATCTCACACATCTAACCTAGACCAATGCATTAAGCTTGAATCTCACCATAACCGAGCTCTGTGCATTAACTCTTGACTCTCAACCTTACTTAGATCCGCGCATTAATGTTTGACTCTCAACCTAACCTAAATCAGTGCATTAACGTTTGACTCTCAACCTAACCTAAATCAGTGCATTAACGCTTGAATCTGACCTTAACCTAGATCATTCATTAACGCTTGAATCTGACCTTAACCTAGATCATTCATTAACGCTTGAATCTGACCTTAACCTAGATCATTCATTAACGCTTGAATCTTACCCTGGCCTAGATCCGTGCAATTAGGCTTGACTCTCAGCCTAACCAAGATCCCTGCATTAACACACGAATCTCTCATTAGCCTAGATCCTTGCATTAACTCTTTATTCTCACCCTAACCTAGATCCGTGCATTAACATTGGACTCTCAACCTAACCTAGATCTGCGCATTAACAGTTGACTCTCAACCTAACCTAGATCCGCGCATTAACAGTTGACTCTCAACCTAACCTAGATCCGTGCATTCTCTTTATTCTTACCCTAGCCTAGATCCGATCATTAACACTGGACTCTCAACCTAATCTAGATCCGCGCATTCTCTTTATTCTTACCCTAGCCTAGATCCGTGCATTAATACTGGACTCTCAACCTAACCTAGATCCGCGCATTAACAGTTGACTCTCAACCTAACCTAGATCCGTGCATTCTCTTTATTCTTACCCTAGCCTAGATCCGATCATTAACACTGGACTCTCAACCTAATCTAGATCCGCGCATTCTCTTTATTCTTACCCTAGCCTAGATCCGTGCATTAATACTGGACTCTCAACCTAACCTAGATCCGGGCATTAACACTGGACTCTTAACCTAACCTCGATCCGGGCATTAACACTGGACTCTTAACCTAATTTAGATCCGAGCATTAACACTGGACTCTCAACCATGTTTATACCCTAAATTGGTTTCATCCTAATATTTTTCGCTGCAGAAATAATACTCCCGTCCTCATCTTGCATAGTCGGGGAGAGGGGAAAAAGGGGGGGGGGGGGTTGTTTATTAGCACAGCCCCTGGTAATCTAGCAGTCTGGTAATGTTGAGTTTCGGCTCCATGTCAAACGGGTCACCCCATAGTTACTCCGCTGCTGTGCCAACAAAAAACACTCACAGAATGTCCATTACTGTCCCTTGTGGGGGGAAAAACTGACACAGAGAGCAGCATCAGCATATCCACTAGCATACACATGCACTAAAAGCTTAAGAGAGCCATCAGAAGTGATAATACAAAATCCCACACTGGAGATACAGTTTATCATCGACGGAAGCAGCGATTACAAACAGATCAGAAGGTGCACAACAGGCGATCAATTTTAATCTCACAAGATACCATCACTTCTGTAGCAACAAACCATTCGTCATTTTTTTCAATCTAACCTTCACAACAACACCTTGGTCACCGTCGAAACACATTCCCAGTGAAATCCGCAGCTCACAGTGTCGCTCCCTGCACTCGTTTCAGTAGCTGGGCGAAAAACGATTATCTTTTCAGTCTACAAAAAAAAAAAAGGGCGTCACCGTGGCGGAGCGGCTAGACGTTTGCAGGGCCGGACTTTTTTCAAAAATGACCTTGGCTCCCAGGTCGACCCAGCCGTGAGTGGGTACCAGGTGCAGTCCCAGGAAGTAAAGGCGGCTTGTGCTGACCATATCATCCATCTTGTGCCGATTGGTCTATAAAATATAGGTCTAGCCCTTTATGCCCTTTCCGCCTAAAGGCGTGGAAAAGGGTCCTTTACTTTATTTTACTAAAAATGAAGGCACGTGCAACCAACAAAGTCTGTCTGAAGCAAAACAATTTGCCACAACTAAAATCAGTGACCTATCGTCTACTATGATCCCCTGTACTGTACTTGGTCGGGGTGAAAGTCTCTAAAGCAGCTTCCCTCCGACAGCAGCAAACTATGCTGTTTATAATGCGACTCGAGCGCCGACACGCAACGAAGCAGCCAGCTGACTGTCATTGTCCTCTAGATGTATCCTTAACCCGTGTCTAAACAACACTACATTGAAGATTACCCAAAATAATGCATGCAGCCCGATCATACCACTAATCACAATCCAAACGTAGAGTAAAAGTCTCGTTTCTACACCTGCAAGTGAATTTGTCAGCATCATGCCGGCCGCATCTACTTCCCAGGACTATACCAAGTACCCACCCATTTGAGGCTGGGTGGAATTGGGAGTCAATGTAATTTTTCGAAGAAAAAACAAGTCGCCCTCCTTTCGAATTTGAACCCATGACATTCAAATCAGTAGCCGAGCGACAAGCCGCTTCACCACGGCCACTCTTAGTTTTAATTCAATGCAAGGCAAAAATCAAGAACATGAAGAAACTGAAAAGGGAGGGAGTGGAAGGAGAGGGCGAAATAGAAGAATGAGAAGGAAAAAATGACAGGGGGGAAGAGAAAGAGAGAGAAGAAGAAGAAAAAGAAGAAGAATAAGAAGAAGAAGAAGAAGAAGAAGAAGAAGAAGAAGAAGAAGAAGAAGAAGAAGAAGAAGAAGAAGAAGAAGAAGAAGAAGAAGAAGAAGAAGAAGAAGAAGAAGAAGAAGAAGAAGAAGAGGAGGAGGAGGAGGAGGAGGAGGAGGAGGAGTAGAAGAAGAAGAAGAAGAAGAAGAAGAAGAAGAAGAAGAAGAAGAAGAAGAAGGAGGAGGAGGAGGAGGAGGAGGAGTAGAAGAAGAAGAAGAAGAAGAAGAAGAAGAAGAAGAAGAAGAAGAAGAAGAAGAAGAAGAAGAAGAAGAAGAAGAAGAAAAAGAAAAAGAAAAAGAAAAAGAAAAAGAAGAAGAACAAGAAGAACAAGAAGAACAAGAAGAACAAGAAGAACAAGAAGAACAAGAAGAAGAAGAACTGTTCAGTTTTACACTTCTACAATGTGTAAAACGTGTCGCGCAAGAAAATTTGGCTAAACTGCAGGCTGAACGAGTCCCTGGGGATTGCACTGCCATGACTAATGGAAGCAACATTGGGACTCAAATGGCAATAACATTAGTGGCAAAACTCAAAAGTAGATTCAATCATGCAGTTGGCGTTATCTCGTCAAACACACATGATTGAATCAAAGGATCGTGCCACGATGAAATTTAAATTTCCAGTCGTTAACATTTAAGCTCCTGTATGCTGAATTCCCAGTAAGACATGGAAGTGCAAATCTGGACTGAAAACCGTAATAGCCTACTTTGTTACTGAAACCAGACAAATTCCACTAACGGAATCCGATGAAAACTTACCTTGTTGCCTACCTTTCCTTAGATGGTGCTGGGGAGGAGAGATTATACACGAGCTTGCGAATCAAACGGTTGTGGGTTCAGTTCTGCATAGAATCTGACTGACTGACTTTCTACCCCACCAGGACATCACACAAACGATAAACACCCGATGACACAAAGTGCCACCATGCGGATGAGGATCACCGTGGAGAGGTCCCAGAAACCGCGTTCAGACAATTGGCCACATAGATGGCCTGCCTATATTGCGGCCCCTGACAAAAGCCAGAGTGGGGCTTCAAATAACAAAAAAATTACGTCCTAAGAAGGACGTGAGGGATAAAAATACCAACATAGAATCTGATATTTTTTTTTTTTTTTTTTTTTGAAAACATGACCTTGACATTCAGGTCCACCTAGCCTTGAATGGGTACTAGGTATAGTCCTCGGAAATAAAGGCGGCTGGCGCGATGTTGACCCACGCACTTCTCTAATTAATAAATAATATATATCTGGAGCTGGCCGTGGTTGACCACATACTTGATTGATTGTCAATTGGTCTATACAAAATAGTCTAGTTTCATTTGCTCGATGCGTCCCTGGTGTATAAAGGGACTTAACTGTTCCTTGTTTTCTTCTTTTACCTCCCTTTAGCCGGTTTTCTAATTCAAAGTGGTTCGAAGTGGGTCACGTTGTGTGTATGGTCTTAAGTTGTTCACCCAACCGGTACATTTGAATCTGTGTAAAATATTTGTCTCTTCCCATTATATCCCGCTTTGATCATAAGAAAGTAGAAAAATACATCTTTTCGATGGCTGTGTGGCGTATTGGGCATATAGGGCTAGGGTTTTATTTTATAGACCAATCGGCACTAGATGGGTGATGTAGTTAACATTAAGCCGGCCGCCTTGACTAGCCAGGACCTCATCTGGCTCTGTCCATTAGATCATCATCATGAATTGTCTTGCCTACTTGCGTGGGCGATCATGCCTCTCCACAATCTGCGATCCGCAACTGGGCGTATCTGTTCATGTGTTGACACAAAAAGCTGTCATGAATCTTCTCTCGCTGTCTTCCTCTCTCTCTCTCTCTCTTTCGACAGATCTTTCTAGTGGTCAAAACATGTCCCAGTTTCTCTCTTCTCGTAACATGGCCCAAAATATGATCACTGTCTCTTTCCGATGTTTGTGATAAGTTCTCTTTGAGTCCTCGCCTCTTTCAAAACATCTGGGTTGATCTGTTTTTTTTTTTTTAGCTGTCCAAGGAATTAAACACACCGGTGGAAAGCGAGCGGAAATCACTGATTTATTTTCCTTGGTAAATCATGTCCCTGAGATACTTTTATTTTTGGCAAAAATCTTGTAATTCAAACGTGTTGTTTCTCCTGTAGTTTTATTGCCAGTAAAGCTGTCTGCACTATACATTTCTTGTACATGTTTTCTGAGTTCGTGTGAAATACACATCTCACGCGCACAGCCTGTGCTCACTGATATCTTCTATATAGGTGAACTTGTATTATGCAGTTTCATATATCTTTATCACCAACAATAAGTTTCGGCATCCATTTCCCCAAAACTGCAGCATTGATGGAAATTGTAGAATTGCACAATGCAGTCTCCATGATGACGGATGGCATGGCATGATAGCCGGGCTATTGATTTTCACCAAGTCGGCAACAAATCCAGTGATTATTTTGTAATAAATGTTGCTGTTATTGCAAGCTGTAACGATTGTATTTCTCTGTGAGAGTGTGTGTCCGTTGCTGTAATCAACCTCCTTTTACATTTATTGAGCGCCAGCTGGTAAAATCTAGACTCCTCTAGCACGCATCCTGTATAGAAACAAAATATACTCCCAGCAAACGGGAAGTTTGTTTAACAGAGAGGAAGGGATAGGCACATTCAGTTTACTACCTCGTTACATAATTAGATCTAGAGAGGACCGGATACTAGAACAGTAATGCAAGTTCATGACCAGTCTTTGTTGCTTCTGGGTCATGTTTCCATTTATCAGTAATATATTATTCTTCTTATCTCTTTCAGTAGGGACTGAGCCTCGAGAGGCAGGGGGTAAGAAGTGTTGGTGTTGTGGGTAGTGGGTTCCCCCCCCCTTACTTCACCCTAGGTCTAGTGAATATCTGTTCACGAAAGGAGCGTCCATTGTGGTGTCAGCCTCTTGACCTAGCAAAACCTCTCTTACCTCAAGACCATTGTGCGTGGCGAAGAGTCACAGCCTCCCCGAGGTAGTCCCGGTAACTGGGGGTGCGAATCCCCAGGCAAAACACAATGGATCTAGAGGAGCAAACCTCGATAATAAACCCGGTGCACCACACCGTACTGCCCCCTGTGGGAGGGAAGGAGCCAGAGGTGTGCTGAACAGTCTTAGGAATGGAAACAAGTATGCTAACCCCCCTGAATACCGGAAACTATCGTGAAGGCACAGGGACTCAGGACGTGACGATCCAGTTGCCCCAACTACTCATGCTTAGGCCATGCTTAGAGACATGAAGAGCTCAGCGAAACCTGCAGGCAATCTGGTGGCGGGGAATGAGCACACTGTGAGCCCCACCTTAGCTACGTGTAAAAGGGAAAGGCAGAAAACACAACCCATATTTCCTTTAGAACTGGTACAGGGCATTTCTA
>CAJHNH020008001.1:255467-375467 GCA_905116865.2 Candidula unifasciata
GATTGTGAGTTGTAGACTTTTACTCAATCTTTACGGAAAAAAATTTGAAGCTTGTAAACTGAAATACTACAGAACAATTCTTAGGGTGCCGTGGACCAGTTAGAAGAAAAATATCGACATCGTGAATTATTTTAACATCCGCGAGTATCAGCTTATAAACAACATAATGTCCCAAAAGCTGAGGCATTTTGGTAATGTTAAAAACAACATGGTGGCCAGGAGGGATCGGTGGTGAAGGGTGTAGCTTCCGGAAAGCAACAGAGGCATACCTCAGGGAAGTTAGATACAAAACAGTGAAGATGCAGTAGCTATGAAAGCACATAGGGTTGGAGAATTAGACAGAAAGCGAAACCTTTCAGGCGTGCCGTGGAGAGAGCAACGTTCTGTAAAGGATATTCTGATTGATGAGGATGTAAAAATGGCTCAGGAAAACAAAAATGTCCTTGGATTTGTGTTTTCTAGTTTAAAAAAAAAAAATTAGACTGACAAATGTTCAGTATAACAGACTATTACAAGTACAAATATACTCACATTTGCTTGATGCTCGCTTTAAACCTTTTTGCGCTCCCTCTTTGGGGCGATGGAGCGCCCCTGGGGATGGAGTCCACTGAACTACATAACATGCAAATTCAAAGTTATAGCTGACTACGTCAGATTCACTTTCCGAAGTGATGAATAGTTTTCGTTGTGTAGTCTGGTTCCTGCTTTTTTTTTTCGGTATATACGAGTGTTCACGAGCCGTGACAATTGATTTAACATACAAGATTAAAGGAATTAATCCACTGAACTGTGACTAAACAGATTAATGTACTGGGTAAAACGAAAACGATTAAAGGAATTAATTAATTGAACTGTGACTAAAAAGCTTAACGGAATTGTTAATACAAAAAGATTAAAGGAATTAATTCATTGAACTGTGACTAAAAAGCTTAACGGACTGGGTTAAACTAAAAGATAAAAGGAAAATAAGCAGTGGATGAATAAATGCAGAGTTTGATTCAGAATGACAGGCTTGTACATAGGGATGCATTCTGCGACATGCTTGATCTTTTACTGGCGTCACTGGAAGTATTAAAGTATAGTAAAGGACCCTTTCAGAGGTCTTCGTGTGTATTGGGCATATAGGGCTAGACCTATGTTTTGGGTCATGTGGTTAACATCATGCCGGTCGCATTTACTTCCCAGGACTGTGCCTGGTGCCCCTTTAAGGCTGGGTCGACCAAGAAACCAAAGTCATTTTTGACAAAAGTCAGGCATCTGCAGGATGTGAACTCACTAAATCAGATTCCTTACAAGAAATATGCCTGGTTGTAACCTTTTTTTCAATTTGCCAGTAGTTGATATCTGCAGCCATTCTCTGGCATCAAAGGATGGGATTTCCCCAGCCCCTGCCATAGGTTAGCAAATGCCTCATCACCGTCAGATGAGAGTGGTACAGCGAGGATGGCTAGAGGTTCTAGGTCGATACTCAAAGAAAAGGCAAGACGGACGTATAATAAGACCGCTACTAGTAACATTGGAACACCACGTTAACTGCTGAAGATGGGGCGGAGCGCTTATGGGAAAGCCCGATGTCGATTCTTGAAACAATCCAACTTAGCTTTGCCATGGGCTGTGAGGTGTGACAGTGAGAACGGTCCGATATGACTGGCAGGCCTACCAGGAAGTTTGTGTATCTGCCAGCTTTAGAACATGGCTTCCTGGGGTTGGGTCAATACGGGGTGAGTTGGAGGGTGTTATGGGAAAACTACAACGTTAAGAAACCCAGTTGTTGGGTCCTGTGAGCAAACAGTGGGTGATGAGACAACTACAACTTTAAGAAACCCAGTTGTTGGGTCCTGTGAGCAAACAGTGGGTGATGAGAAAACTACAACTTTAAGAAACCCAGTTGTTGGGTCCTGTGAGCAAACAGTGGGTGATGAGACAACTACAACTTTAAGAAACCCAGTTGTTGGGTCATGTGAGCAAACAGTGGGTGATGAGACAACTACAACTTTAAGAAACCCAGTTGTTGGGTCCTGTGAGCAAACAGTGGGTAATGAGAAAACTACAACGTTAAGAAACCCAGTTGTTGGGTCCTGTGAGCAAACAGTGGGTAATGAGAAAACTACAACGTTAAGAAACCCAGTTGTTGGGTCCTGTGAGCAAACAGTGGGTGATGAGACAACTACAACTTTAAGAAACCCAGTTGTTGGGTCCTGTGAACAAACAATGGGTGGTGAGAAAACTACAACGTTAGGAAACCCAGTTGCTGGATCCTGTGAGCAAACAGCTAGTAGAGATGTCTAGTGATAAAGACAGTCGAGAGAGAATCTTAGCGCATAAACTGTGCAATAGGCCATGTACAGTATTGGAAACAGATGCGAATTTTGGGAAACCCCAGAACACATGCATGAAGGATCTAATGCCTATCCGCCCAAATGTAATGTTGATTCCTTCGCTATTCAACAGTTCACAAGCGTGAGTACACTCCATTAGGTGGCAAGCTTACCCATCAAGAAACAAGAATTCACACTTCTGTCAGCATTATCGAGAACAATAGCAATGTTTAGGCAGTCGCCGTGGCGTAGCGGCTAGACGCTCGCGTGCGGATGGGAAGGTCGTGGGTTCGCTTATAGTTGTGACAGACGTTTCTCAAAAAAGACCTTGACTCCCAGGTCGACTCAGCTTTGAGTGGGTACCGGCTGCAGTCCCGGGAAGTAAAGGCGGCCGGCGTGATGCTGACCACATCACCCATCTTTTGCCAGTTGGTCTATAAAAATATAGATCCAGCACTTAAAAGGCGTGGAAAAGGAACCTTCACTCACTTTATAGCAATGTTTTCCTATTTAAAGTGAGTCATTGTCTGTGTTATATACAAACATGCATCTCGCTATGAGACTTTGTAGCAGAATAGGTTACTGATCAGGAAAAGTGAGCTCCCGCTGTGATTCTATGCTCACGGGAATATGTCCTCACATTTCTTGGAAATGGATTTATCTTCTCCTTCTTCAGAGAGTCCATGCCGTGAGGTGTTTTTAGTCATGTCTGTCCACAATCTTCTGTCTCGTGTATTTTCAATTAATTCTAACACAGATGATGCTCCATGCCATGATGTTAAACTGTCCAGCATCTGTTCTCCCGGTCTCCCTCTGCCCCCCTCCCCCCCCCCCACCCCCGTCATGCTAAGTGCAGGAGCTATGTTCTAATGTTTATATGCATGATAAGGTGAAAATGACATGCTAGAATTCACTCATTCTGTGTACACAATCAGACAACAAGAATGTTGTCTTTTGTTGGATCGAATGACGAGAGTCATAGATGTCTCAGGTGGCGTTCTCTCACAACTACATGTGTACGCTAGACGAGAGTCATAGATGTCTCAGGTGGCGTTCTGTCACAACTACAAGTATACGCTAGACGAGAGTCATAGATGTCTCAGGTGGCGTTCTCTCACAACTACATGTGTACGCTAGACGAGAGTCATAGATGTTTTAGGTGGCGTTCTCTCACAACTACATGTGTACGCTAGACGAGAGCCATAGATGTCTCAGGTGGCGTTCTCTCACAACTACATGTGTACACTAGACGAGAGTCATAGATGTTTTAGGTGGCGTTCTCTCACAACTACATGTGTACGCTAGACGAGAGCTATAGATGTCTCAGATGGCGTTCTCTCACAACTACATGTGTACGCTAGACGAGAGTCATAGATGTCTCAGGTGGCGTTCTGTCACAACTACATGTGTACGCTAGACGAGAGTCATAGATGTCTCAGGTGGCGTTCTGTCACAACTACAAGTATACGCTAGACGAGAGTCATAAATGTCTCAGGTGGCGTTCTCTCACAACTACAAGTATACGCTAGACGAGAGTCATAGATGTCTCAGGTGGCGTTCTCTCACAACTACATGTCTACGCTAGACGAGAGTCATAGATGTCTCAGGTGGCGTTCTCTCACAACTACATGTGTACGCTAGACGAGAGCCATAGATGTCTCAGGTGGCGTTCTCTCACAACTACATGTGTACACTAGACGAGAGTCATAGATGCTTTAGGTGGCGTTCTCTCACAACTACATGTGTACGCTAGACGAGAGCTATAGATGTCTCAGATGGCGTTCTCTCACAACTACATGTGTACGCTAGACGAGAGCCATAGATGTCTAAGGTGGCGTTCTCTCACAACTACATGTGTACGCTAGACGAGAGCCATAGATGTCTCAGGTGGCGTTCTCTCACAACTACATTTGTACGCTAGACGAAAGTCCTGGGTGTCTCAGGTGGCGTTCTCTCACAACAACATGTGTACGCTAGACGAGAGTCATAAATGTCTCAGGTGGCGTTCTCTCACAACTACAAGTATACGCTAGACGAGAGTCATAGTTGTCTCAGGTGGCGTTCTGTCACAACTGCATGTGTACGCTAGACGAGAGCCATAGATGTCTAAGGTGGCGTTCTCTCACAACTACATGTGTACGCTAGACGAGAGTCATAGATGTCTTAGGTGGCGTTCTCTCACAACAACATGTGTACGCTAGACAAGAGTCATAGATGTCTCAGGTGGCGTTCTCTCACAACTACATGTGTACGCTAGACGAGAGCCATAGATGTCTAAGGTGGCGTTCTCTCACAACTAAATTTGTACGCTAGACGAGAGTCATAGATGTCTCAGGTGGCGTTCTCTCACAACTACATGTGTACGCTAGACGAGAGCCATAGATTTCTAAGGTGGCGTTCTCTCACAACTACATGTGTACGCTAGACAAGAGTCATAGATGTCTCAGGTGGCGTTCTGTCACAACTGCATGTGTACGCTAGACGAGAGCCATAGATTTCTAAGGTGGCGTTCTCTCACAACTACATGTGTACGCTAGACAAGAGTCATAGATGTCTATGGTTGCGTTCTCTCACAACTACATGTGTACGCTAGACGAGAGCAATAGATGTCTCAGGTGGCGTTCTCTCACAACTACATTTGTACGCTAGACGAAAGTCCTGGGTGTCTCAGGTGGCGTTCTCTCACAACAACATGCGTACGCTAGACGAGAGTCATAGATGTCTCAGGTGGCATTCTCTCACAACTACATATTTAGTGCAACTCTCTTTCTCAACTCTTATATCAGACCAGAAGTTTAAAAAATCTACCTAGATACACATGTACCTTAGTTTATCAACGAGAGACTCCGTGAACTAAACATCTAGTGCAACTCTCTTTCCCAACTCTTATATCAGACCAGAAGTTTAAAAAATCTACCTAGATACACATGTACCTTAGTTTATCAACTATAGACTCCGTGAACTACACATCTAGTGCAACACTCTTTCCCAACTCTTATATCAGACCAGAAGTTTAGAAAATCTACCTAGATACACATGTACCTCAGTTTATCAACGAGAGACTCCGTGATGTAGCGTCTGCGAATCGGAAGCTCGTGAGTTCAGGTTCTGACAGAGACGTACTTTTTTCAAAAAAAATGACGTTTGCTCTCTGGTCCAATTAGCCTACTAGGTGAAGTCCTGGGAAGTAAAGGTGACTGGCACTGTGTTGACCACACCACCCACGGAGAACAGATTGGTCTATCGATAAAATATAGGTCTATCCCTATTTGCCCAGTACGCTATCCTTTTCTTCACTCAGTACGCTAGAAGTGAACACCGTAAATCATACACAGACGTGTCCTGTTTGTTGATGCATATTTGTAGTCATCCGAATATTCTGTGTACAGATATTATGGCGACGAAACCGGAAATAAATGACTGAGCTTTGAATATCACATTACCCGACTAGAGTCCGTTTCAAAAGTCCTACCCAGATTTAAAAATATGTAACTTGGCAACAGTTTATTGTCAGCTGTTGAAATTTGGCATCCAGTCTGTTAATAATCATATGATTTTCAGATGTTTTTTTAAACGAACATCTAGTTTTCACACTTCCTTATTTGTAGTATATGAGGAAGGGGGGGGGGGGCAGACAACGATTCAAAGCAAACAGTCAGCATCTTTGCCGTTAGGAGTAACGGAAACTTTTCAAAACATCAAACTGCACGGGTTTCTTAGGCGTCTTACTTTCATTTATCATCGCCAGCATTAGACTCCTGTTAGCTGCGAATGTTTCATTGCATAGTGGAAGATCAGATAATTTGGCCGCTTTAAGAAAACAATAGCATCTATGCAATTGTAAACCAGTAAATCATAAGGGTATGGAAAATATAAAACCGCATGCAAAAATTGATGTTGATCCGTATAGGCATTTTCAAAATGTATGTTAAAGTTTAACGGGCACGATTTTTTAAACGCACTATCTTCAGCATCAATAGATAAGCGCTTCTAGACTAAAATATCAACTCAACTCCAAACAGTTGCTACCGTTAGAAACGCATCTTACAGAGGTAGCAACACTCATTTTTGAGAAACATTGACCAAGCCATTCCCAGCCGCAGCATTCGTCAGCGTGATCCATATTTCAATCATCTTAATCAAACTTGCCATTTTCACCGCCCCATTCTCATTGTTATCAAATCGGTAGCCATTGCTACTCCACCCCCTGTGTCATTTCTAGACTCCACAATGCGATTATTCTATGAACAATATTTTTTATATCCCTTTCCTCCTCTCTCTCTCTCACACACACACACACACACACACACACACACACAACACACACACACACACACACACACACATTTCGCTTGTCTATCTGTCGGTCTTGTAAGTCATTTGCACTTTGTCTGTACCCCGGCGTGTGTCCGTCCCGTTTCCTGTCTTTCTCTCCCGATTCTTGCCACTTCAGTGGATTAATTCAGTATTCATAGAAATGGAATAAAGAATGCAGCTGAAATAAAAGAAGAAAGCAGGCCTCGCCAGCAACTTGATCCTCAGCACGATTGCTGCCAATTTATATTCAGGGGATCCCGGCTTTATCGCGATTTATAACGATTCCGGGCTTTTATGTCTGTGGTTCTGATTGCGGCAACGAGATACGAATAAATGTCTTGTAAGAAATATTGGCAGCAGCGAAATAGCTTTTATTTGGGTGTTGAAAGTTGGGGGAAAGATGGGGAGTCGGGTGACGGTGTTCTGTGTTCAACGTTCTAGAGGTTATGAAGAAATAAAGTAGAAAATGGCCAAGGGTTATCGACTGTAATGAACAGCTAAAATTATCTCTGTTTAGTTGTAAAGCGGAACCTGAACACGTCAGCAATATGTGGACAGACAGCATTCAACAACCACGCTCCGGGGTGTCATCTTCTCTAGCGACTGCTGCATAATCTGCTGATTCTTGCTGGTTTTAGTGCTGTTAGGAAATTTGATTGAATAATTGACGTTCAACCCTACCAAGACAATGCACTGAGTGATCACCACCTGGTGACACAAAGTGCCACTGTTCGGATGAGGATCACCAGGGGACATAATCCTCTTCAACCCATAGGTGGGTTATATTAGGGCTCTCGGCAACAGCCGGTTTAGGGTTTTAATATTACGAAAAATTGCCTCCTGTATTAGGACGTTTTTATATTCTCAATTCATTTCTAAAAAAGCAGCTGGTAAATGCTTTGTTTGGACCAAATTTATGCGTTTAAAAAATAAACATGGACCTTTCTAGAAAAACATAACGCAAAATTACATCGTCCTCCTGATCCTCTCATCTTTCCCTCTTCTTCTTCTTTTTCTTATTCTTACCATCAGTACTGGAACTCTGCGCTGGCTGCTGAAGACGAGGACGGAGCATGCATGGGAATGCCCCGAGTGCTGTGATATTAATTCTTGACTGAACTCAACTCAGCTTGCGAATTAAAAATAGGAGTGATTGCTGCTTCGCTGATGAATAAGACTGATAAATCTAACCACTGTCGTTTTATACGACTAATAAATATGATTTTGATTCCAGTGTATCTGTTTTGTTATTCAATTTTATTTAAACACAGTGTTGTGCCAGTGTCATCGATCATGTTTTTTTTTTCGAAAATTATATGTTAATATATGTTAATGTTGTGTAGCGTGTGTGTGTGTGTGTGTGTGTGTGTGTGTGTGTGTGTGTGTGTGTGTGTGTGTGTGTGTGTGTGTGTGTGTGTGTGTGTGTGTGGTCCTAACAGTACGCACCGGAAAGTTGATCCAGAAGTTTTTGTTTCAGAGACCAGATTGCGCCCCTTCCCTCACAAAATTAAAGAACAAAATTTTGCTTTAAAACACCTTGATCATTATTAACTTGTTTATCCAAGCAACGCCCAATGAAGATCATTGTAATCATAAACGTTATGTCAACAGCTGTAACACCGTATTTCCTAGTGTAAAGTTTTCATTATTGTTATTTTGTCATTAACAGGGAGTTTCAGAGCTGTTAGGTGCTGTTCGAGTTCTTCACAAAGCCATATCTATCCACAAACTTTTGTCTTGTGTACTTTCAATCAGCTCAGACACGGATGATTCTCAATGCCATGATGTCAAACTGCCAACCATCTTTTCCTTTTTCTCCCTATGCCTCTTCTTCCCTTCAACTTTCCTACTGCCACGATGCACTCCAGTTCTGTCCTTCTCATCACATGACCAAAGAATGCAATTCTAACCTAAAAATAGTGGGATACCCTCATTACATAAGCAAGTACACGACTATCTAATCATCTACAAGACAATACAAAGGTTAAAAAAAAAACGAAATTAAGTAAACTACCCTTTTCTTCGCCTCCGAGGGTACTGGGCAAACAGTGTTAGACCTACATTCTATAGACCTATGGGCACTCGAGGGGTGATAACGTCAACATCGATCACCCACCTTTACTTTCCATGAATTTGCTGGTACCAATTTAAGACTCAGTAGACGTCGAAGCCAAGGTGATTCTTGAAACATATACAAAGATAAAGCGATGCTTGTGCAGTCTGAACACAAGGAGACTGGTAGACACATACACAGGCAGTGGTTAAGCATACAGAAGACTTCAAATACTCCACGCAAACGTTAATATTTTATGAGGCAAAAAAAAAGCAGATTACCTTTCCCTAGACGACCCCCTAGACCAGAGCTTTAAGAAATATTTCAAGTTAGTGACATACTTTGTCGGGAGACATAATTCCGCGTCTCTGTAATTTAGTCTATTAGCAAACCTGAGGTAATTCAGTCTACTCGCAAACCTGAGGTATTTCTGTCTATTAGCAAACCTGAGGTAATTCAGTCTGCTAGCGAACCTGAGGTAATTCAGTCAATTAGCAAACCTAAGGTGATTTAGTTTATTAGCAACCCTGAGGTAATTCGGTTTATTAGCAAACCTGAGGTAATTCAGTCTACTAGCAAACCTAAGGTCAAACTTACCCCTTTTAAGAGATACGGGCAGGTGTATCAATTATAATATTTAAATGTCTTCCAGCACATCCTTACAGCACATCCTCACATAACATCCTCGCAGAACATCCGTACAACACATCCTTTCAGCACATCCTTACAGCGCATCCTGCTTCATGAAAACCATTTGGGGGGGGGGGGGGGCAAAAATATTGTCAATAGTTAGTTAGTTAGTTAGTTAGTTAGTTAGTTAGTTAGTTAGTTAGTTAGTTAGTTAGTTAGTTAGTTAGTTAGTTAGTTAGTTAGTTAGTTAGTTAGTTAGTTAGTTAGTTAGTTAGTTAGTTAGTTAGTTAGTTAGTTAGTAATTAGTTAGCTAGTTAGGTAATCAGTCAGTCAGTCAGTCAGTTAGTCGACTGACTGACTTTCTACCCCACCAGGACATCACACAAGCGATAAACACCCAATGACACAAAGTGCCACCATGCGGATGAGGATCGCCGTGGAGAGGTCCCAGAAACCGCGTTCAGACAATTGGCCATATTTATGGCCTGCCTATGTTGCGGCCCCTGGCAAAATCCAGAGTGGGGCTTCAAATAACAAAAAATTACGTCCTAAAAGGGACGTTAATATTATTGTTATAATTTATAAATAACGGTAACAAAAGAAATTGACTAACGACAGTAACTACAGCGTTGCGTGACTATTATTCAGCTGACTGCTTCACATTTGCGGTACTGCAGCCGTAACACTAATCATACTTATGTGTCGCTTCATTCAGTTTTGAAAGCTCTGCCTTCACATTGCCGAAAAAAAATTGTAAAGACCTGTAATGGGAAATAAATCAGAGAATATTTTGTTGACGATTTTCACGGTAGTAATTATCTCCCTTACAGGCTAGAGTTCAAAAAGCCAATGCAGTCAACTACCAACTGGCCCCACTTCTTCGTCATCCAAAGATCTCGTTACCAGCCAAACAACGGATGATCAACAGCATTTTCATCCCTACGTTATGTTATCAGTGCCAAACGTAGACAATGAACAAATCACATATGCAAAAAATAACTAAGTCTGAAATGCGATGTCTCCGAAGAGTCACCAACAATACACGAAGAGACAGAGTCACAAACGTCAGCATTAGAGACAAAGTTGGAACAAGAGCATGCATGGAACATATTGAAAGACAGAGAATGAAGTGGTTTGGCCATTTAGTAAGAATGCAACCGGATCAGATTGCCTATAAGGCCTTTTACAGTAGAACATCAGGAAGAAAGGCCAGAGGAAGACCCAGGAAAAAATGGATAGATGAAGTAGCTGAATACGGCCAGAAGATCCAGAAAACTGTCACTCAAATCACGCGAGGGGCACAAAACAAATATTTTAATCCACGACACTGGGCTGCAACCCGGTAAAAGTAAAGAAGACAATAGATAGAATTATCTCCCTTGGATGACTGTTTTTTTGTGAGCGTATACTGTGCAAGACTCGTGCCCGAAGGTCCGATAGTCAACGTTTTCTTCTTCTTCTTCTTTTTATGTGATTGTTTTTGTGTGTATGCATGCATGCATGTGTAGGTCTCTAAGTATGAAATGTGTGTGTGCATGTATGTCCATGCATGTACGTGTGTGTGTTTTATGTCTATGTGTGTATGTGTGTGTTTTAATGTTGTGCGTGTGTGTCTATGTGTATATATATGTGTGTGTGTGTGTGTGTGTGTGTGTGTTTTATGTTTGTGTATGTATGTAGAAGCGTGTATGTATGTATTACGTATGTCAGTATATGAGTGTGCATGTGTGAGAATGTAAGAGTATGCATACGTGTGTGTGTGTGTGTGGTTGGGTCTGTAAGATTGTGTACACATGACATGTGTATGCTTTATTCCATAATGTATATTTCTTTATTATATATGGCTCTAGCCAGGGACCGCAATATAGCCCAGCCATAAATATGGCCTAATGGCTGAACGCGGTTTCTGGGACCTCTCCACGGTGATCCTCATCCACATGGTGGCACATTGTGTTATCGGGTGTTTATCGCTTGTGTGATATCCTGGTGGGGTAAAAATCTACTAAAACGACGACTGCCCTGTCTGATGCTAATCTTGTTATATGGCCAAACCATTGATTTGTTGTCTACCTATAAAGTACTGTACTGTTTCTGTGGCTACTCTCCTCCAGATATCATCGTTTCTATAATCAAATAATACTCCATACATAGATATGGGAGTGCAGTATAATGGTACCAGTGGAAGTAACATCAAACATGATCACATTGGACTAATGGTTACTTCATAACTGTTTCAGGGAGCCCCATTACAGTGTATCGTATATGGCTGCCCGGTTCGCTAGCGTAGTTAGCTAAACCTGACTTCGCTGCTACCAGGTGACGAACTCCTTGTGGTTCGGTTCACGCCCGAGGGTAGGCAGAAAAGCCATATTTCTCCCAGATTTACTGCATTTATCATGGAATTTAGACCGACGGATTGTGATATCCATAATACCGCGCCATAGGGTTAACAACTTATGGTTTCTGGTTACAATTTAAAAAAAAAAATGTAATCGTACATAGCTATACAGTAGAATGCGGCTCGTGGTATTGATTCCTTTGATTCTCATCAACATGGTAATCCAGAAATCCTGAAGAGGGGAGAAAAAAAAAGAAGAAAAAAGTGTAGGTTTGTTGGGCGTGGGGTGGAGGGGGTAGGTGGTGTGCTGATTAGACGTGACCAGGAGAACTTAAGTGACCCGGCCTCAAGAAGACACTTGCTGGCATCTCGGCATCTTTTTGTATACACAGTAGGAGATACGATATCCCGGTGACTAACACGCTAGCATACCTGTTCGCTGGATACGGGTTCGATCCTCATCACGGCTACCGCATCAATTAAAACTTCTGGAGGCTGCTAGCCTAACACTGGTGACATGACAAGTTGTGGGAAGTAAAGACAACTATCGTAATACAGACATTTTTTTACAACTCAATTTGTTCATTGTTTGTTTATTCGACGGATCAACGTCATGGCACATGAGTATAACTTATAAGTGCTCCCTTCTACTTCAAACTCAACCTGAGTCTGAAGATTCTAAATGCAGTGCACGAACTACGTTGTACCGGCGAGGATACTGTAATACTTTAGGTAGATTTTTAAACTGTGCCTAAACAACACCGTTTGGCTACTTTTTTCGATTTTAAACTGCCGCGGAATTTTTTTAATCTGCGCAACAATACACACGGGCGTCCACAATCACTAGAAATTCGCGCGAAACAAATCCTACCCTTCACTGGGGCTTGAACCTGGGACCTCCAGCACACCAGGCGGATACCATACCTCGAGACCACTCAACCCACTAAATTAGTGTGTGTGCAAGTACGGTACTTTCACCATGTAAGCAATATAAACATAGCATTTTCTTTTCTTTTGTATGTGAACAAATGGGATCCTTAAAATGCAATTTCATTTTTAAAAATTCAAGACATTCCTATCACAATCAAAATTAATTTGTTTTGAAAGAGACAAAGTCAATACAACCGGTGCCAAATATCATAAACACAAGCACCTTGCTCATCATACATGTCTGCCCACTTCAATTCTCTGCGGTTTTGAGAAGCTTCACAAATTGTGTCTGTTGGGTTGTGTAAACAAGTGCAAGTGACTTTATAAACACAGTGTAAACACACCAGGTGTTGCATGTAGGCACCTTTCTGAGTCGCCAGGCAACTGGCAAAGACGAGCTCAGACATCTTTGTACTGTTTAGCACTCCACTCTACATTTTCTCTACAACTTTTCCTATCTCGGTAGCGTTCTTTTACCCTGTGGTGTAGCAAATAGCAAAATCTCTTGGTACCGGTGCGCATTTATTTTTAGCCACTCCCCCTCCTCCCCCCCCCCCCCCCCCCCCCCCCATCTGAAATTATTAAAAGAAGATGCAAAAACGTACAGTTGCAACAGTTTTTTTTTTTCTAGTTTCTTTACTTACTCGTTTATATACTTTACATTGTGAGCATAAGCATTTAAAACCTATTTTCATAACTTTGTTCTCTGTGCAGTTTGAAATCACATTACCCTTTCGCTGTTTTATTTTAAGTTGATAAGATGTCTAAGTCAGAGAGATAGAGGTTTCAGTTGACAAGATGTCTAAGTCAGAGAGATAGAGGTTTCAGTTGACAAGATGTCTAAGTGAGAGAGAGAGATAGAGGTTTCAGTTGACAAGATGTCTAAGTGAGAGAGATAGAGGTTTCAGTTGACAAGATGTCTAAGTCAGAGAGATAGAGGTTTCAGTTGACAAGATGTCTAAGTGAGAGAGAGAGATAGAGGTTTCAGTTGACAAGATGTCTAAGTGAGAGAGAGAGATAGAGGTTTCAGTTGACAAGATGTCTAAGTGAGAGAGAGAGATAGAGGTTTCAGTTGACAAGATGTCTAAGTCAGAGAGATAGAGGTTTCAGTTGACAAGATGTCTAAGTGAGAGAGAGAGATAGAGGTTTCAGTTGACAAGATGTCTAAGTGAGAGAGAGAGATAGAGGTTTCAGTTGACAAGATGTCTAAGTGAGAGAGAGAGATAGAGGTTTCAGTTGACAAGATGTCTAAGTGAGAGAGAGAGATAGAGGTTTCAGTTGACAAGATGTCTAAGTCAGAGAGATAGAGGTTTCAGTTGACAAGATGTCTAAGTCAGAGAGATAGAGGTTTCAGTTGACAAGATGTCTAAGTGAGAGAGAGAGATAGAGGTTTCAGGTGACAATATGTCTAAGCGAGAGAGAGAGAGATAGAGGTTTCAGGTAAAAACATGTCTAATGAGAGAGCTTTCAGTTGATAAGATGTCTAAGTGAGAGAGATGGAGGTTTCAGGTGACAAGATGTCTAAGTGGTAGAGCTTTCAGGTGTCAAGATGTCTAAGTGAGAGAGAAAGAGAGCTTTCAGCGGACAAGATGTCTAAGTGAGAGATCTTTCAGTTGACAAGATGTCAAAGTGAGAGAGAGAGAGAGAGCTTTTAGTGGACAAGATGTCTAAGTGAGATAGTTTTCAGTTGACAAGATGTCTAAGTGATAGAGAGAGAGAGAGAGAGAGAGAGAGAGAGAGAGAGAGAGAGAGAGAGAGAGAGAGAGAGAGAGCTTTCGGTTGACAAGATGTCTAAGTGTGTGAGAGAGAGAGAGAGAGAGAGAGAGAGAGGAGAGAGAGAGAGAGAGAGAGAGAGACAGACAGACAGAGAAACAGAGAGAGACAGAGAGAGAGTGCTTTCAGTTAACAAGTTGTCTGAGTGAGAGAGAGAGAGAGAGAGAGCTTTCAGTTTATAAGATGTCTAAGTGAGAGAGATAGAGAGCTTTCAGGTGGCAAGATGTCTAAGTAAGAGAGCTTTCAGTTGACAAGATGTCTGAGTGAAAAGGAGAGAGTTTTCAGTTGACAAGATGTCTAAGTGAGAGAGCTTTCAGTTGACAAGATGTCTAAGTGAGATAGTTTTCAGTTGAGAAGATGTCTAAGTGAGAGAGAAATAGTTTTCAGTTGACAAGATCTCTAAGTAAGAGAGCTTTCAGTGGACAAGATGTCTAAGTAAGTGAGCTTTCAGTTGACAAGATGTCTAAGTAAGAGAGCTTTCAATGGACAAAATGTCTAAGTAAGAGAGCCGAACATAGGATCTTAAGATACCTTTTGATTAATTTTAATTTCAGTTATCTTCCCTCACCTGATACCTGTGAAACACTAAGCGTTAACAAGACTAAAAATGCATATTCAACAACATAACTAACAATCTTACAGAAGATCATTCCAGATGTCACATACCGCTCCTGTCGCGTGTCTGTTTTAAGGATTTCTCCTTAGGAACCAACGGCACTCTGAAGTAGAATAATGTTGAGGTGTCGGCTCGAATTGGTCTAAAGGGTATCCCGTGGCCAATATACACCCAACCTATTTCAAGAGTAGGGCAACTCAAGCTATGGCACTACAGAATATATAATATTCCTAGGCGCAACTTGGCTGGACGTCCCCATTACTATAAGAAGATAGCCCCCAGTCTATGGTAGTATACAATTATAGCCATGTTAACACAGAATAAGATTAATGGTTAAACATACATATAGTCTAGACAGTTCTGAACAGTGAATGATGGACACTCAAGTCATTAATGAAAAGTTCCAAAGACATGTAATAAACTCCACATATATATCATATAAGAATCAAGCAAAAGGAATTAAAAAACATTCAAAATAATGAGAGACCAAACTGCAGAATATCTGACTGGTATCTTTGAGACTCCCAGAGGCAACCATAGTCACTTGCCCCTGGTCACTTGGACTGGTTGGTGTTCTTTAGACTCCTGCTTGCTCCATGGTCACTTGGACATAGGTGAATATCATAGTGGTTAGACATCTTCATGGAGGTTCCAGACTATATAATCTGTCGATGAAATGTTTTAACTGATTTGTCTCTTCACTACTGGAGGTACGAACCAGCTCCTTGAGAGGATCTATGGCACTGGGTAGATCACTCCCCATGTCCATCAACCGCTGAACACACGATTGGTGATGGTGTAGCACCCCTGGAAAAGTCTTCTGACCTGCTGGTGATGAAGAGTGGTTGGTGGCTGACAAGCTGGTGGCTTTCAAGTGGGTTGCTTTCAAGCTGGTGGCTTTCAAGCTGGTGGCATTCAGGACTGCTGATTAACTGCCTGGCTTCCAATGAGATTTCATCCTGTGACAAGAATGAACCAAGAATTAGCAGCTCACAATTCATATGCCTAGCTCATATTATCTCCATCCACACTTAATACTAAGAGGACAGCTCTCAGGGTAATGAGACGGTATAAGTCTCTGTGTATCTCTGTCAATCAGTCAGGATAAGAGATAGGAGACAAGTTCAACAGTGGAGACAGATAGACTCTAGTACACATAGAACATCATCTCTCCACATTCACCTCTGCACTTGTAGTCACTCAGACGATCTCTCTCTCTCTCTCTCTCTCTCTCTCTCTCTCTCTCTCTCTCTCTCTCTCTCTCTCTCTCTCACACACACACACATAGGTATATATTCTATCACACCGACTGCCATGAGTTGACCCCGTGTTGTGTTGTGTCTGCTAAAAATAACCTCTGACGTCACTGCGTGTCCTCGTTGTGCGTTAAAGCGGTGGCTTGACCCAATTAAATCTGCCGGCTTGATTCTCCAAATTCCTTGCTAGTTAGTTAGAGAACGATTAGCCTGCTAGATATTTACATTAATATTGGGTTAGTAAGGGTACCAACTCTATGCTAGAAAAGGATAAGTTATGATTGAGGTGGGTGTGGGCACTTAGACACCAAGAACGGTCTCGTTCTGTGCTGTCCCATAGCTGCATCTTTCCTCACTTCAGCAGGGGGTTAACTTTATACAGACATATATCATGGTACTCGCAAACGATAACCAACTTACCCAAGCTTTATGAAATGTCCTAGACAAAAAAGGCCGCCTCCTCGAAGTAAGGATACTAGAGGCACAGTTAGGAACATCACTTCTTCTTGGCAGTCGGGCAGAAAATGAAGCGGGACGACTTAGCGTCGCTTTCAATGCGCCGATGAGTAAAAAGTCTTCTCGAAATCTGATTATCTAGAAAATATCTATCCCAGAACTGTAAGTTTGAAAATGTAGATTTCACAAGACACCTAGAGCATATAGAAATACTTATTACGCCAGATAAAGGCATAAATAGATATGATGGACTATAAACAACCCACCGGACGGGTCTATATTTGAAATGTGACCTGCCCGCAAGGGGCGTTAACGTCACCAAAAGTCGAATGTGCAGGGGTGGGCTTGATCACTTCATGACACTAGAGGATCTTCTTTTTAAATTTATGTAGCTTGTATATGTTTTCTTAGTCGTGGAATCTCTTTATGGATACCATCTTCTAAAGTTGTGATGAGATTCCGGGGCTCAATAACTGCAAACCGAAAAGATTTACTATGTCAGCGAGTGTCGATTTATTTTTAATTTAACATGTCAATGCACACCAACAGTGATATTTTCATTTATTTTTTAAATGAATCTTGAATCTTTTGTTTATGCATCACTTTCTTTTTTCTAATTTTTTTTTTTTCATGTCTATCTCTTTGCAATAAGTCTTTGCAATTGAAATGCCATCCCTACGATTCTTTGTCTTTCCGAAACATCTTTACACTTTTCATTCTGATATCACACTTCTCAAAACAAAACTGATTGGCAAGCATGACTTCAGATGTCCCGAGTAGTTAGCTTCCTTTGAATATTTTCTCCAGGTAACGTTGGTGTGTTGGGAAATGAACATACAGATAGACTGGCTGGCTATGGACCACTTGGTGGTGAACTGATGTATGACAAGTTAGATATTGTGAGGACCGTTTGGAACGGGTGAACGGTGCTGTGGCGCAGATAGTTCATTACGGTATAAGGAGAATGGCGCTGTGAGGAGTTACCAGGGGATCTGGCAGACGCTCAACGCTCAGGAGAAGGATGCGATGCATTTACAATCAGACATTCAACATTAACATCCAAAACTGATTTTACCCCAAAAATTTTTTTTTCTATTTACTTTTTTGTGTTATACTTTTTATAAGATATTACTGCATTAATATAAAGCTAAAAAAAAAAAAAATTTTTTTTAAATCACAAACAGCTTGCAAAAGCGCTGCGCCGCTCTTTTGGTTTTGAGTCTGTCAGTGACTTTGAACCAACCCCATCAGGATGGCAAAATAAGCCATTAAAACCCTGTGACACAAAGTGCCGCCATGTGGATGAGAATCCCCTAGGCGGAAGTCCCAGAAACACCCTGAAACCGTTAGCCTATTTTAGGGCCTCTGAGAGACAACTGGGGTGGGGTTTTAAAGTGAAATTTGAAAGTTCCACTTATTAGACTTCTGTAAGATCAGAAGTTATTCTATTGCATCAACAATCTTTATAAAATTAGCATGTACATGTTCTAGAAGCAAAGCAGATGGGTCACTAATCTCGTAATGGAGGAAAAAGAGAGAAGATTACTATAAAGGATAATATGGAAATCCACCCCTTGAAATCTCCTCGACTCCGAACCAACAAGAGATCTATACAATAAAACGTGGCGAATGGGAGCCAAAACCCAACCATAAGCTGCCTCAGTAACAAGGGGAAAAAAAAGAGAAAAAGTTCGTTTAGGCGGGGGTGATATAAAAAATATCTCACCCTGACAAGAAATCTTCTGTGTAAGTCTAGATCAGCCAAGCAACAAATAAGCTAAACTAGACAAACTAACTACAAGTCCTAACCTGAACGGAAAACAACTGGAACTATGATTATTACATTGAACATCTTTTTTTTTTTTTTTTTACTTAACATAACACAGAATTAACGTATGCCTCACAAATATTCTATTAACGACAATCAACCAGGAAATATGATAATGACACTATACGCTCAGCGAGACTACCTCAGCCATGGAAAAAACATGGCAAAAACCGAAACATATTTAAGAAGTGCGTTAAGCTTCAATATGCCAACAAATCACTTACAGCGGCCCGCCGTCAAACTATCTCCTAGCAAGAATACAAAATGGAAATCAATTCTTAAACCATCTAACCAAAAGAAACTTACTATTGTCGCGAACACGAGTCAATCTAGCGTCGCTCAGCTGGTCCGATCTGACACACAGCTGTGCGTTGAGGCCAAGTGCAGTTAACAACAACAGACAGGGCGCCTGATAATAGCAAGCCGGAGAGACCGCCAAATAGAAGAAAGCCAATAATCAGTCAGTCAGTCAGTCGGGTTATACACAGTGGTCAGATTTTTTCGCATCTTACTGTCCAAGACTAAAATTCTTGGTAATTTTTAAACCAGACTAAATCAAGATCTTCAAGCTGCTGAACCCAGCCCATTCTGTTCAGTCGCCTTAATATTGTCTTTACTCAAGTCAAGGGCTTTGTTTCCGGTTAGCTGAAAATGGTCTAGAATTCTTCTCCTTCCTTTGCCCGAGTGACGTAATTACGTTGTGCCTGTTTACAAAACAGCTGCCATGTTTGCGCCGATACCGGGATAGCCTTCCGGTCTCGTTACGTGGGACATGACTAGCCTTGTTTCTGTGGTGTCCTCCTTGTTCCATTATCATCACGTGTTGCTCCTGGAGAACTCTTCCATGGAAATAGTGTGTAGTTTGGTAGACCCTCAAGGGAAGTCAGGTGCTAACCATATGCATTTCCAGCGATACGATCACAGGAGGCTTGTATAAATGCAGAGCCGTTACATAATGCTCCGGCCCTGGGCTCACTCAAGGAATCGTCACGTCATGCACATGACTGTTTAACCTCATTTTCTTATCTTGAGCATCCCACTCATCAAGCGCGATCAAATGGGACCATTGCGCAGGACCAAGACTTAGGTGACAACACAAATAGGGACAATCTTCTTAAGCATTTTAGATACCTTTAGTGTTGCACTGGAACACTTAGCTTGACTGTATAGGGAAACAAGCATCATGCAAGACTTCCCGTTTGGTCCCGACACTCTAACGAGTGGGGCCAATGTTAGCAGATGTTTGAACCCTTCTGCAAGACAGTTGGACAACATATGGTCGGATATCTGAACCTTCTCTGTCAAATAGTAGGGCATTTGACGGTCGGAAATCTGAACCTTCTCTGTCAAATAGTAGGGCGTTTGATGGTCGGACATCTGAATCTTCTCTGTCTAGGGCATTTGACGGTCGGACATCTGAATCTTCTCTGTCTAGGGCATTTGACGGTCGGACATCTGAATCTTCTCTGTCTAGGGCATTTGACGGTCGGACATCTGAATCTTCTCTGTCTAGGGCATTTGACGGTCGGACATCTGAATCTTCTCTGTCTAGGGCATTTGACGGTCGGACATCTGAATCTTCTCTGTCTAGGGCATTTGACGGTCGGACATCTGAACCTTCTCTGTCAAACAGTAGGGCATTTGACGGTCAGACATCTGAACCTTCTCTGTCAAATAGTAGGGCATTTGACGGTCGGACATCTGAACCTTCTCTGTCAAACAGTAGGGCATTTGACGGTCGGACATCTGAATCTTCTCTGTCAAACAGTAGGGCATTTGACGGTCGGACATCTAAATCTTCTCTGTCAAACAGTAGGGCATTTGATGGTCGTACATCTGAACCTTCTCTGTCAAACAGTATGACATCTTACTGCCGAATGTTTAGTCTTAAAACTGGGACGAATTAGACTAATGACCAAATCTTTCACACAGTAAGACGTTTCACCGTCGGACATCTTAAAAGTTACTGTTGTGCCGTAGGACATTTGACTGCCGGAACTTTAAACCTAATTAGCAGTTCAGTAGGACTTTTAGTCAACATACGTTTGAATAAAAATATGTTATATAGATGGATATTAGGTCAGGGGGCTTCACTCGTATTCCAAATGAGTCTTCGATGGACGTTATCATCCATAGACTGGGGTGGGTGGATGAGAACCAGATGATTTCTGGGCACTTCATCACTGGGGACCATCAACTCCGAGGTCCCCTTCCAGCTAGCTTTAGGCTCATTATCCGTATCGCACGACGAGGATGTCTGGCAAGAGTCTTGCATGAGGCTCAGTAAAACCAGCACAAAATTTGCTGTAGTACGCAGTACGCAGTGAAGTACGCAGTATATTCTTATGTATTCTACAAAGGCTTTAAGTTAAAAAAGAAATGAGTATAGCAAGGGACCCTTTTCCATGACTTAAGGTGTATTGGGCACAAAAGGCTGGACCTATATTTTTTTAGACCAATCGGCACTTGGCGGGTAATGTGGTCAACATCACGCTGGTCACCTTTACTTCCCACGACTGGACCTCTTACCCACTCAAGGCTGGAAGCCAAAGTCATTTTTAAAGAAAGCCAGGTTACCACTTATCAGGTTTTCTATTTGTCCAAACAAGTAAAATGCTACATAGGTGCTGCGCCAGAGGTTGTTAATTCTGTTTAGCCCCCGCAGTTGAGTTGAGTTGCCTTGAGTCAAGAACTGACATCACAACACTCGGGGTATTCTCATGTGTGCTCCGATCTCATTGTCAGCAGCCAGCACAGAGTTCCAATAATAATGGTAACGGCGGTAGTTTGGTTATATATCAGTCTTGCCTTTTCCCTGTGTGTAGTGAGCCGGCAAAACCTCTAGTTACACCTAGCTTCCTTATTCTGTCCAGACCATAATAATCTTGTTTCGCTTCTGACTCCAATGATTGTTCCCAAGAGCCCCGACCACATCTGCCTTGTCATGTATCAATTCACCACCAAGTGGTGCAGATTCAGCCAATCTGTCTGCCTGTTTATTCCCCACCACGCCAGTATTGTGTCCCAAGACGATGTTGTCACGTGTCCTAAGTAGTGTCTCTCCTAGTAATAAAAGACACTCTGAAGTGATATATTGTTGGGATGGCGGCTCGTATTTGTCTAGGTAGTACTCCGCATCTCCAACAACTATCCAACACCCCTTCAGGGATGAGGCATCTCAAATATTTGGCTTCACAGAACTTCCAAAAATATTCTGGTCTTGGCCAGACTTCCTGACCACTGGCTAGCGCCCAGACTGGACAGGATCACTATCACTGTCAAAATATAAACATGGTATCAACATAAATCTGATAGCACAAAAATGCACACATAGTTGAACTGCAGTGAACGATGAAATACAAGATATAACCACTGTAAGTTCAGAATAACAATGCAAGTAATTTTCAGTGAGCCGATATACAAGAAAAAACTAGGATAGTGTGACACAAACAATTTCTCAGTCAGGAATTAATACAGGTCTGACTTAAACCACTGATTGTTTTCCATCACTGCACTGATGATGTAATAAGGTAATAGTACGCTTGCGGCATGAACTGACCAGTTGGCTGCGCTTTTGGTCTTATTTACTTAACATCAGGTGTAGAAAATGGTCGAACAGCTCTTATCCTCAGTCCAAGTCAATTTCTGCTGTAGAATTCCAACTGGCACAATTTTACAAACACATTATTATAAGTCTCTGTCTATTATTAATGAATCATTGTTCAATGGCAGCATAGGGATAACTCCCTTTAATTTATATGTATATACAGTTCAAGAACACACAGGTTATACAAAAGGTTCAGGTGTAGGCTGGTGGCGATCTGGTCACTGGTAAAACCTTAGACTTGACACCACGGATGATGATGTTGTAGCTTCAGCTGTCATTTAAAGAGTGTGACCCATCGTCACTACTCGCAGAGTTGTTCAGGAAACCGGCAAATAGGAAAGTGGAGTACCTGGTAATTGTTGTTAAATAATGGTGGATTGGTACTTGATAGCAGTACCCTAGTGGATCTCTCATTCTGATCCTGACGTAGTTTCCAGTGGAATCAACGCTGTCACTTTCTCATAACTCATACATCCCATACTCTCTTTAAATTCCTGGGTGAAAAGGGATGACTTTCAAAGTAAATATATTTATTTGTTAGTTGATAGAAATGGCGTTAGAGCATCTGTTGACTTCGGGATCTGCGTCTAGAATGACGCTACAATTTCAAACTCTTTCGAGCCAGAAGTCAGAAGCGGGAAGGATTCCTTCCGCAAAATAATCGAACGGTAGTAAGGCCCTGGAAAAAGGGTCTCTACTCATGGGAATCACTTACCTGTGAGTGAATTCATAATTTAACCTACTCTCAATAGATTTAGGAATGAACAAAGTTCCTTTACCTACATCCTGACCCATAATTACTAAAGAAGGACTATATACATATGTACATATGGAGGAATAGTCCATATTTGAATACAGATAATTTGCATAGAGGTGTACAGTATATATTCGGACCTACAAGCAGAGGGGTGTTCTGACAGGCTACGTGATACATGGCTTGGAGAAAAGATCCAAAGAATGCCGACTTCTCAGTGAAGCTTGCCACTCTGCTCGAAGCATCCTTGTCTTCAGGTTTCTTAGCATGCTTTCAGAGTCTGTTACAATTATGACATGTGTATGCATCTTGTTCTCTAGCAACCGGAAAGCTGCAGTTACCGTCTTCACCTCCATAAAGACATATAGTGAACTAAAGACAGGCAGACCTCTACTACGATATAAAGATGTGTGCGAGAGGACATGAATGATACAGGTACTGAGGTGGACTCGTGGGGAAAAAATGCAATCGACCGTGATGTGTGGACGGGGTACATCAGGAAGGGAATGAGAATGACGGTAGAAATCGTTGCAGAAAGGATGAGTGCGCTGAGCGTTTGAGAAGAAGCATACTAAATGTTGACAACAATGGTCCTGAAATCTCATGCTGTAATTGTGGAAGACCTTTCTTAACTGTGGGCGGGTCTTGCCTGTCACACTCGCCATCTCCATGGGTTGTGAGTCGCATGCCTCCTCAAAGCGCAATATAACACTGTCGTCTGTAAAGACGGAAAGGTGCCTGCAGATCTCTATCATCATGCCCTATGGCTGTGGATGTCGGTTATCATTGTTTACTGTTTTAGACGATCGCCAGAATCTAAAGAAATGTCTTGCCTAAATAATATTATTTCATCAAAACTATCATCAAACTGTTGTAAACCCCGGGGAGTCGCGACCTCTTCACAGAGGCGCCGCTAAATTTTGTAAAAGCTTCATTAATTATTTAACCAAGATACGAATAGTCATTCTTTTACTGAGGTTAGGGCGCCGTGAAAAAGTTTGAATTGAAAAGAAGGCGCCGCGATCAAGACAAGTTTGGGAAACACTGCGTTAAAGTATCGTTAGCCCGGTTTGATGACGTCCGCAGCAAACCCGTCAGATGGAGGCGGTCTTGACTTCATCGTCGTCCCAGTACGGGATGCAGTTCTGAAGCCTCGCCCTGGCTTTTGTTGGGGGCCCTAATGTAACCTAACGGTTAAACGGGGTTAAACTTAGTTACTTACCTAGATACTTACCAGAGAGCCGCATTAGCGCAATCGATAGGCGGCTCGCTTTCAAATCCAGCTGCGACACGCTGCAGCCGCGGTCGGTGTTCGAAACCTGGCGGTTCCCAAGGTTTACCCAGCCTCTAGGAAATGGGTACCAGAGTGACACTCTGGGGTAAATGGAGGAACGTCGCTGTAGCTACAGAGTTACGTGCGGACGGCGACACATGCGGACAGTTTCTTATCAGCTGTCCATATTGGTGGCGGAGCACTTATGGTTTATAACCGTGTGCAATAACGTTGGTTCACTTCTCCCGACTTTACCTTTACCTTTACCTTTTTTACTTACCTATATAATGCCGTGTGGCCAAACCTTAACGGTGTATAGGATATATTTGTTTTCTCTTTCTTATTTCCACTCAGTTTACCGGCTGTCACCAAGTCTCAAATTTGCAAAACATATTTTCTAAGTAAAGTAAAGGTTCTTTTTTCCACTCCTTTAAGCGTATTGGGCATATAGGGCCAGACCTATATTTTTTATAGACCAATCGGCACTTGGTGGGTGATGTGGTCAGCCTTACACCGGCCGCATTTACTTTCCAGGACTGCACTTTCTACCCACTCAAGGCTGGGTCGACCTGGGAGTCAAGGTCATTTTTGGGGGAAAATCCGGCTCTTTCAGGACGCGAACCGACAACCTTCCGATCTGCAATCTAGCCGTCAACTCCACGGCGACTTCCAAAACATTTTTCTAGTTTAAAATAATTTTCAGCTGGCCTAATCCTTATTATCATCAACATTATTATGTGATGTTAGTTAGTTAGTCTTTCCTCTTGTGTCGAGTGCGGCACATAGGGCAGAGATCATAACTCTCCATGCATGGCGGTTCGTTGCAATCTGTTGTAGGTCTTGGATGTTTGAGTGGCCCATGAGCGAGCCTTCCCTGATGATAGTTCTACGTAGGGTTTCCCTTGGTCTTCCACGAGATCTTTTCCCCTGTGGTGACCAAATGAGGGCTTGGTAAGGAAGTCTTGATTTATCCATTCTAAGGGCGTGGCCGACATAGTTCCAGCGGCGTTTTCGTATAAAATTAGGCACATACTCCTGCCTGGATTCTTGCCTTATTTGTGTATTGGTTCGGAAATCTCATTTGAAATTTAGTATTCTTCTAAGGCATTTATTTTCAAAACTGTCTAATTTTGTGTCTAGAGTTTTCGTTGATTTCCAACTCTCGCATCTATAGGTTAGTACTGGAATCACACAAGAATTGAAAATCTTGAGTTTTGTGTGTTTGCTAAGTATCTTTAATTTCCAGATGTTGGACAGTTTATTGAAGGCACTAGATGCCAGTGCTATTCTAAATGGTATTTCTGGTGCGGTATCTCCTGTAGATGACATCTTGCTCCCTAGATAAGTGAAACTGTTGACTTTTTCAAGGCTGTTGTTGTTCAGCGTGATATCAACTGAACTGTTGGTTAGGTCTAGAATTAAAATTATGTGATGAATGGTGAATAAATATAAAATATATTACAAATATGAAGAAACATATAAACGAATACTTTGAAGGTTAAATTCTATACGTTGTTTAAGGGCGCGCAGCTCAACCTCTGTATATTATTATTCAAGTTGGGCGGGGGTGTTGCTCTTTAGCACACACCCCCCCCCCCTCCCCCTTTTTTTAAAAAGAAAGTGGGAAACGGCTCACAGCGCAAGAGACCACTATGCCTAAGGTATGATTTGATTTGATTCAAGAACCGACATCACAGCACTCGGGGATTTCCCATAAGCGCTCCGTCCCCATCTTCAGCAGCCAGCGAAGAGTTCCGATACTAATGGTGCCAGTAGCTTTCTGATTAAACCTCCGTCTTGCCTTTCCTCTGAGCCTCGAACATCTCCCAGAACCTCTCGTCACCACCAACTGCATCAATCTCACCAGACTGTGGTGATCCATCTGCTCCTCCGAATTGTACACGCTCTCCCACAAGGCACTAACCACGTCTGCCCTATCACGTAGCAGTATTCCGCCAAGTTATGCAGAGCCAGCCAGTCTGTCCGCCTGTTCATTTCCCAACACATCGGCGTAACCCGGTGAAAAAATCCAGACAATACTCCTCACTTGTGTCCTCCGCAGCGAAGCATGCCACTCTGCACGAAGCATGCATGTGTTGATCTTCCTCAGCATGCTTTCTGAATCAGTTACAATTACAATGTGTATGTGTGTCGTGTTCTCTAGCCAGCGGAAAGCTGCAGTGACCGCCTCCACCTCCATTCTTAAGCTGGATGTTGTGGTTTCATATGCCAGGATGTCTTGCACCAAACGTCGACCATTAACTTTTGCTAAAAAGCCCCAAGCACTTCTTTTGCCTCTTGACACTGAACCGTCTGTGTAAATGATCAAATCCTCTGAGCGAGCATTATTTTGAATTAATTGCTGAATTTCCACCTCTGTGGCACCTGCTGGCCAGTCTCTGCATTCCCGGCTCAGCGTGATTATGACTCTACACAAGTCTGACTGTTCAGTTGGCACTTTGACCCACTCCTTTCCTCGCCTAATGTTCTCAAGGATGCAAACCAGTCTGATTGTGTCTTCTGCCTGAGCCATCCATGACCTCCCTCTTATCAGCCGCTGACCCTTAACTGCGTCCAGAGCTTCGTGCAAATAAGGGTGCAGCTGTGTCTGCAGCTACCCTGAGATATGACTTCGCCTGCATCACCTTGTGCCTACCTGCAACAGTCGGCAAACCAAGGATGTATCACATACACACCACTTGGGTGTCTCTGGTGCAACCCAGAATGACCCGTATAGCCGCGTTCTGTATGCGCTCTAGTTTGTCCATCTGACTCTGAGACGGTAAGCAGTCCCAGGCCATAATCCACCACTAACAGGATCAGGTGCTGATATAGTTTGAAAAGCATTCTCTGCTCTATGTCAATTGCAGCCATAGTCTTAAGTGCACTTTTGGCATCTCGTCACAACATTCTCCACATGGTGCTTAAATGACAGGCTCCTGTCAAATGTAATTCGCAGATACTTCAGTTTGCTCTCTCTGTTGACGTCTCCACCATCTATCGTGAGGCTTGGGGCATTAGTTTTAACGATTCTGTTGTCCAGAGAACACCACAAAACAGACGCCTTTTCCGGGTGGACGACAGCCTTCATTTCTGTACACCACTCAGTCACTTTGTCTACTGTCGCTTGTAGCTCCCGAGCCGTTTGTTCCCTCTCTTCCCCCTGCCTATATGCAAGTATATCATCCGCAAAGGTCAGTATCCTTCCAAGTCATGGTGCTTCTAGGCTTGCAATCTTGCAGATGGCAGATCCCTGTGGCTGTCCTGGGGCCAAAGTGCATGGTTCAGAGGTCCATGAGACCAGTCGGAGAGCTACCCCACGTGAATACAGGACAGCTGCAACCCAATTCACCAGCCATGGATTGACCTCCTTCTCCCTCAGTGCAGTCATTAAGATGTCGTATCTCACTCTGTTATAAGCATCCTCGAGATCTAGTCCTATCGCCATAGTTTCCTGTCTGTTCTGGAACCCTCCATATACGTCAAAAGCAAAAGTGGCCGCATTTGCCCAAGTGTCCTTTCCTGGCCTGTAACTTCCCAGACCTCTTGGGAGAAGCTTCCCCCTTTCCAAAAATTCTTGTAACTTTACAGCAACTATTTTCTCCAAGACCTTCCCAAATGTGTTTTGTAAGGTGTAAAGCCACTAAGCTTAGAATGATCTTTAAAAGGTTTTGGTAGTGGTATTAGATAGCTGTGCACCCAGTCTTGCGGTACTGATGCTGTTGCCTAAGGTATTTGAGTTACAATGGTGTTTATGTGTAACAGTCACTTGTTACAATACGCAGTGTTGAAATCGGCGTTACTGATCCAATCCGCACAAAAATATCAAATCCAGTCAGGGTAACTGATGTGTTTCCACCTGTCATCTGAAATCAACGCCTAGCAACACCGGTACATAAAATCTCTTGTTTATCTTGCCCATATATTGTATCGCACGAAAGGTCAAGGTAATATGTAATAGTACAGGTAAGATATACCGAAAATTCGCAAAACTGTGCAGCCAGGGCGCACACGTCGCCGCCTCCTCCTCCTCCTCTTTGCCGGGGTATCTGACTCAATACTCGACACAGCGCCGGCGCATGAGTGCTACAGTGAGCTTGTACTCGACACGTACGGGCTGGGGGGAAGGAGGAGGAGGAGGCGCACGGAGGAACCCAGGCACTCGCCTCCACCAGGCAGACGGGGACTCTGTTGTGCTGTGTCAATGTGTTAACCTGATCGTTACAATAGATCTGTCCAGAATATTTCACTTGTTGTCAGTGGAAAGCCCGTTTGTGTATCGTTTCTCTGCCCATCTACAATAAGCTCATCGAATGGTGAGTAGATGTGGAATTTTCTACGTATAGATAGAACATTTGTCAGCCGTTGTTCTCTCAGAGAAACTAGAAACGACGGCAAATCGATGAATACACGCCCGCGCCGACGCGTGTAGGGATGTTCTAACCAGACCCGTTGGTATACGTTTGTGTCTGAGCGATAACAGACCCGGCCGCAGGATTCGTGGAAGAAAGAAAGTGTTGACAGTCGCTAGCCTTGCTTTATTTCTCCGCTGGTACGATTGTGCACACCTGAGTGAAGGAAGAACATCGTGTAAGTTTTGGTAGAAATATACTGTTTGTAAATATACTGCTGACCGCGAACACGATTTCAAGCTGCTTATGATAATAAGCTGTTCGTTGATCTCATAGTTTTGTTAATAGTCTAAGTCTTCTTAGACAACGGTAAGGAATGGGAAAGCTTTAGTGCAAAACTAAACTCCTCGTTTGTTTTTATTGTTTAACATAACATTCAGCAAAGCTTGAAACCCTCATATGATAGTTAATACATTCTTATTTTGGGAAGATGTTTATTTTTATTGTGTATTAGCGGCTGTTATTTTTTGCCTTCCAATTTATAATCATCAACTTAAAACTGGCGAGTCTGACGATGGAAACCATAGCTTTCGTTTTTTTATGTTGTCTAGTGTATCCTCTTATCTCTCTACTTATTTTTGTAAGTGTCAATTATATTTGTTTATTATTTAAACAATGAAGGTAGATAATTGTTTAGAATGCAATGAAATATCAAATATATACTACAACAGATAATAGCTATACATGGTATTAATATACACATTGCAGAGTTAAACAATAATATTGAAAGTTACTCTATATAAACACATTGACTGATAGCACAATGTGAGTAACTTAATTATTTGGGAAGAAGTATTCATGCAATTGACACAATGTCAAATAGCCGAAAGTGTTGGACAAAAATAAATATCCAGTAACTGGAAAGACAAGAATTTTAAATTTGCCTGGATTGTCATCATCATCATCATCATCATCATCATCAAGTACCAACTGGCAATTATGTATCTACAGTTTGTGATCTTTGACAACTTGTATCAGTTTGAGTGCTGACACCCCTCTTTGCTTTGACTGAATCCAGTTAAGAATCAACTTGTATTGTCTTCCTCTGTCTCTTTTCTTACAGATCTTTCCAGTGATCACAACATGTTTGAATTTCTTTCCTCTCATAACATGACCAAAAAGAGATTACTGTCTCTTTCTCAAGTTTGTGATAGGTACCTTAAAGTTGTCCTCAAGCCCTCGCCTCATTCAAACCATCTGGGTTGCTGCTTTTTTCTTTTTTTGGGGGCTGTCCAAGGTTTTTCTGTAAAACCACATCAAGAAATTGATTGGCTTGTTTTATTCATTGTCTAGGATTCACAGCCACATGTTGATGCTGGCTGTACATAAAAAGTAAAAAAGTAAAGGACCCTTTTCCACACCTTAAGGTGTATAGGGCATATAGGGCTAGACCAATATTTTTATAGACCAATCAGCACAGGATGGGTGATGTGGTCAGTATCACGCCGGCCACCTTCACTCCCAGGACTGCACCCGGTACCCACTCAAGGCTGAGTCGACCTGGGAGCCAAGGTCATTTTTGAAAAAAGTCCGGCTCCACCAGGAAGTGAACCCACGACCTTCTAATCCGTAGCGAGCATCTAGCCGCTCGGCCACGGCGACTCCCACTGGTTGTACATAGTAAATGATAATTCTTTTTCTAACCTTAGTGACCCAGATTTATTGCATGAAATGTTCATTTAAGCATGCAGTTTTAGCCTATCCTATTGTTCTTTATCTCTGTGGTATATCTTCTGTTAGATGTTATCCATACGCCTAGATTATTGCATTTCTGTACATGTCCTAAAATAACGCCTTAGACTTTAATTGTACATTTAGGCACTATTCTTTTCTTTAATGTTACTACTATTTATGTCTTCCCATTATTGAAACTGAGGCTCATTCTGTTACTTTCTACCACCACTGTATCTATCAACCCCTATAGTTCTTTCTGACTTGTCTCTATCATGATGGTGTCACCAGCAAAACATAACAGTTTATGTAATGACTATCATCATAGATCTCATTAAATATTCACTGTTTAATGAAAAACAAATCAGGTGAATGTACACATCATCATCATTTTCCCGTAATACTACGTGTCGTTGGGTCACCAGTTTCTGGTGACTCTCTGATCAGCTTTCTCCATCTTTGGCGGTCAGTTGCCATGGACTTCATGGTTGCATGCCTAAGGTCTGTCCAGTCAGTCAGGTTCTGTAACCAAGTCTTTCTTGGTCTGCCTCTTCTCCTCTTTCCCTCTACTGAGCCCTGCAGTATTGTTTTTGAGAGGCTGTTAGATCTTATTACATGTCCATACCATTGCATTTTTCGCCTTTTCACTGTAGTTAAAAGAGTTTCATAGTTGCCAATGTGCTGTATAATTTTATGGCGAACTTCCTCATTTGTAATGTAGTCTCTATGATATGCCAAGAATTTTTCTGAAACATTGCATTTCTAATGCTTGTATCTTTCTTTCAAGTTCAGCTGTTCCACGTTTTACAGCCATATGTAAATGTACTAATAGCTAGTGACTAGTAATACTTTTATCCCCTTGTGAGATGTAATTTTTCGTTATTTTGAAGCGCCGCCCTGGCTCTTGCCAGGAGCCGCAATATAGCCCGGCTGTAAATATGGCTTAATGGCTGAACGCAGTTTTTGGGACCTCTCCACAGGTGATCCTCATCCGCATGGTGGCACTTTGTGTCATCGGGGGTTTATCACTTGTGTGGTGTCATAGTGGGGTAAAATGTACAACTACTAGTGCTCTGAACAATCGAATCTTAGTTTTGCATGAAAGGTTTTTGGATCTTCATAATGTTTGCTGCTTGGCAAGGACTGATGTTGTCTGGGCAGTCCTAGACATGATTTCTGGTCTTGACCCCAGGTCACTTAAAATGGATCCTAAATTTTTAAAATGAGTCGCTTGTTCTAATTTGTGACCTTTAATGTAGATTGGTAAAATTCTGCCAGCTGGATTATTAGTAATGTACACATCCTTTTTGTAATTCATCCCCAATTTATGTGGCCATTGTTGTCCTGCAAATCTACTTCTGATCTATTATCATCATAAGTTACCCTATGTATTCTGTCCATGTATTAATTATTGCCAGGATATCTGTGTATATTCCAGTAGCACAGACTATTTTGGAAACAACAACTGTTACCTAAATATTTAAATGTAGTTGCAAGCAAGGCAGGTCAGTAAGTCAGCCACAATAATTATAGTTTTTATATCTAAAGAGGACAGTAGATTCTGGAAAAAGGGAATCAGATAGCATGAAGATAAGTTTTGGTTGGAATTTGTTCTTAATCTGTAATTAAATGCCTGTGTTATCATATTAATTACATTTTTAACTGTAGAGATACAAACTGCTTACAAAAACAAAAAATGCCCTATTGTAAATAATTACCCAAAAAAATGCACTCACTTTCCAAATTACTAGATGCCTCCCTTCTAAACTCTTTGCTCCCCCCCACCCCCCCCACCCCCCACCAACCCCCCGCATTCTCCAGGCTGGAAACTACTGATATAATAGAGACTGAGCCCTGAGTACTAACCTAGTAAGCTGGAGCACTAGCCATTATGCTACCACATCTTTTTCTTAGGAGTCAAAATTGAAAAAAACTGTATAATATTTATACACATAATTTTTCTTATTTAAAAATGAAAAATAAAAAAATCTGTCATTACCAAAACATGCCAAAAACCAAAAGCTACTGCTACTTACCACAAAATGATCAAAAATGAAAGGTGCCGATATTCACCACAAAGAACCTAAAAACAAAAGATGTCGGTACTCACTACAAAGTGTTTGTTACAGTAATGCTGGAAAATTATGAATAAAAATGTGCCGGTACCATGTACTGTTGCTTACCACCAGAAAGACAGCCCTATTTATAACTGCAGGTTCCCAGTAAAACTGGTTTAAAAGTTTTGCCAGATAATGACAGAAATTAACTGCCTTTTAAATTTATAAGTCTGTACAATGTATATTATTAAAGTATGGGGTTATCTACCAGTTTTTTTGTTCTCGAGGCGAAGCATCAATATATATAGCTCAGAGGTGTATTGAGGCACTGTCAAAAGTTTTGGATAAAAAATATGAGAATCTCTATACAAATACACTGCACATATCAAGATGCACAATGATAAGATTTCAGAAAAATCAGCTTAAAAAATAAAACAGTAAATATGATACTCAAGATCATAGATAGAACAACAGACTGATCACAGAATCAAGATATCAGTTTGGCTTTCCATTGAATATCAACAATTGCAAAGCAATAGTTGACATACAATTGCACCTGTTGGAATGGATATTCATTTATGCTTCTTTGGCATACAGAAGGATTTTGACAGTTCTGTAGTAAAAATAACTAAGGCGATATATAGAAAGAGGCACTGGTAGAAAAGGCATCCGTATCTGAAGTATTTTTACTACAAATAAATACGCTGCAACAGTCAGGCTGGGCAGATCTTTACTGATAGATGCAGTGCTGGATTTAAGCATAAAATAACTAGGCTACAGCTTAGGGCTTCATAACCTACTGGGACCTCAACAAATTCCCTTTTTTCCACAAAAACCAAATTTTCTCTCAATATTTTTTTAATGCAATTTTATTTTAATAGACTCTTTTAGAGAATTATTTAATGTAACTATTCTTATACTGCAAACATGTTCATTATTTCTTTTACTATAAATTGCAATATATTTCCATTATCCACATATTTAAAAGGCATATATATTTTACAGTTTTCTGAGATTAGCTGGTGCGATTTCAGTACTGGCCTCAGGGCTTCATGTATCTTAGGGCCTCATCAAGTCTAAATTGGGCGCTGGATATATATATATATATATATATATATATATATATATATATGTATGTATGTGGGTGGGTGGGTGGGTGGGTGGGTGGGTGGGTGGGTAGGTAGGTAGGTAGATAGATAGGTAGATAGATAGATAGATAGATAGATAGATAGATAGATAGATAGATAGATAGATAGATAGATAGATAGATAGATAGATAGATAGATAGATAGATAGATAGATAGATAGAGATAGATAGATAGATAGATAGATAGATAGATAGATAGATAGATAGATAGATAGATAGATAGATAGATAGATAGATAGATAGATAGATAGATAGATTAGATTAGATTAGATTAGATAGATAGATAGATAGATAGATAGATAGATAGATAGATAGATAGATAGATAGAGATAGATAGATAGATAGATAGATAGATAGATAGATATAGATAGATAGATAGATAGATAGATAGATAGATAGATAGATAGATAGATAGATAGATAGATAGATAGATAGATAGATAGATAGATAGATAGATAGATAGATAGATAGATAGATAGATAGATAGATAGATAGATAGATAGATAGATAGATAGATAGATAGATAGATAGATAGATAGATAGATAGATAGATAGATAGATAGATAGATAGATAGATAGATAGATAGACAGATAGACAGATAGATAGATAGACAGATAGATAGATAGATAGATAGATAGACAGATAGATACAGATAGATAGATAGATAGATAGATAGATAGATAGACAGATAGATAGATAGATAGATAGACAGATAGATAGATAGATAGATAGACAGATAGATAGATAGATAGATAGATAGATAGATAGATAGAAGATAGATAGATAGATAGATAGATAGATAGATACAGATAGATAGATAGACAGATAGATAGATAGACAGATAGATAGACAGACAGATAGATAGACAGATAGATAGATAGATAGATAGATAGATAGATAGATAGTAGATAGATAGATAGACAGATAGATAGATAGACAGATAGACAGATAGATAGATAGATAGATAGATAGATAGATAGATAGATAGATAGATAGATAGATAGATAGATAGATAGATAGATAGATAGATAGATAGATAGATAGATAGATAGATAGATAGATAGATAAGGCATTCATAGAGATATGTTGTTAAAGTCAAAACCATTGACCTCATTGCATTCAGTTTTATCGTGTGTGGCTTTGGCTCTCTCCAAAGGACAACTTGCCAGGAGCATTGCACAAATCACAAACTTCATAGCTCTAGCGATGTTTCCTAAGGATCTCCATAAAAACTGTACTCATGAGCTGTGAAAACGAACCTATGACCTTCAGACTGTGGGGCAAACAGCTGGACCACTTCACCATGGAGACCCCCTTGAATTTAATTTTTTTTAAAATGTTTTTCTAGTGCAATCTATAGACAACAGCAACGCACACAAAAGTTGTTAAACAATAACATACATAACTGGGTCGGGAAAATTGATTGGATGTGATGGTCAGCGGAAACTGAAAAAGATTTGTTTAGAATTAAACATGTAAGCAGTAGATACCATTATTGTGATTTAATATTAATATCTTAAGTTAAATAAATTGTAAAAGAATAATTAGAAGAAAGCAATACACAACTTCCTTTGGTCCTGGATTAAGAATACATGTATTGGAAACTGTCATGACAGCAGGAATGATCAAAGCTAATATAAAATAACTGAGAAACAGTATGTTGAATGGTCTAAGACAGTGACATGGGAAGGTTATCATCTATAGAGTTGATCCATAATACCATGGAAAGACATTTGTTTGCAGAGATATACATTTCCAGGTAAACTGGCCAAAAGAAATGTCAAATTACTCTCACCAACTCATATGAAGATGATGGTAATGCTAAAAGAATAAGAACAACAATTAGTAGAGTAGTTCACAATCAAAATTTGCAAATAGAAAAAGGTCTAAAACAATTTAAAATTTGTTTTATATTGTGATTGCACAGTAATAATTATGACAACTGTAAGCTCAAATTAGATCAAATTTAAGTGGTGTGTTATTTCACAGTATTCAAATTTAAAAAAATAGTCTTTGTTGAAATTAATTCCACGGGTGCAGACGTATGATCTGTAAATAATTACTCAAGTCAATGAATTAATGCCACTGAAATCATGATGTACAGAATGAGCCGAATATACTCTTTCACAACAGAAATTTAACACTTCATATTTTATTCAATAAATCGCTTAGTTTGTATTCTATTGCAACAATATTTTCTAACATTCTGCATGTTTGATTATAAATACAGTCATTATATTTTCAAGATGCAACAATCATTTAGTCACACAGGATGTACAGAATATGTTAAACCATTATGAAACAACAGCACGAAAAAATGTGATAAATACATTTTGAAAATTTGTTTTAAATTCAGTCTGAGGAATTCTCATCCTTCAGTGCTTACATGTACTACTGCTTCAGCTTTGGTGTCTGGATGAAATTCTAAGAAAATTATTTTTTTTTTTCCTAAAAATTATCATCTCAAAACCTGGTTGCAGCCTATGCAGGGGTGAATACTGTAATTTTTTTTTTCCTAAAAATTATCATCTCAAAACCTGGTTGCAGCCTATGCAGGGGTGAATACTGTAATTTTTTTTTTCCTAAAAATTATCATCTCAAAACCTGGTTGCAGCCTATGCAGGGGTGAATACTGTATTTTTTAATTTTTTATTTTTGTCATTGCTGACAGGGACCTTGTTATTATTATCTGACAGTTCTCTAGTAGACTTGACTGACAGTTCTCTAGTAGACTTGACTGACAGTTCTCTAGTAGACTTGACTGACAGTTCTCTAGTAGACTTGACTGACAGTTGTCTAGTAGACTTGACTGACAGTTGTCTAGTAGACTTGATGAAAGGAAGGTGATTAATGTTAACATGTGAGTTGAATTTAAAGTATGCATAGTCGCAAAGCTTCAACTTTCCTCTGTCATTCTGATTCTATTTAATAACATTTCAAAATAATTTCAAGTCGTCAAGAATAGAAATGGAGTCTGTCTATGAATTAGAGGCTTTTCAGTGTCTTTTCTGGCTCATGAACATCTGTGAGCATAGCTGGCAACTGCTGTCAGTTGTCCATGTTGAGTGCATGAGAATCAAAGCTAAGTCTCTTTAAAACTGTACAGCTTATAACCACATTTCCTGTCATAATAATAAAGACCTGTGACAAAGAATAAGTAACCCAGAGAAACAAAAATAGAAACTGAGTTCAGTTTTTTTCTTGAATGAATAACTTAAACAAATAATCAGTGTCAGCAATTTAAGGACAGAGCACAGTAACAAACCATATTCCCGATAAAAATATAATTGATAGAATAGACAGTGGGAATAGACAGTTACAGACAGGTTTAGATATGACATCCTGAAAGAAGCGCCCGTAGAGCAGACAATATGCAACTGACCATACTTGGATAGACAGCAAGACAACTGCTGTTGAAACAGAAAACAGTTGCCACTAATGACACAAAGATACCAGCTTTCAAGGAGAGGCTTAAGTTTTGAAAAAAGCAACCAGTTCCCTAAAGAAGTACGGATATAAAGGGTGCTGAAAAGGACAACAATAGAACATCTTTACTACTGGTTACTGGCTTTAAAGCTGAGACAGCAGAATTTAATTAATAATGACACATAAATCTCTTATAGGCTGTAAGAAGCACTTTGTTGCGCTGTGTATTTTATTGCAGTGAATAGCAAGGCAATAAACTGAAGATTGGAAGTGAAGATATGGTGTACCTGATCTCTCCAATTACAATAATTGAGAAGACTATAAATTCCCCTACCTTCTTCAGCATGTTAACTTCAGCAGCAGATATGTTGAACATTGCTGCAGTTTGTTACATCTGAATGAATGATTAAGTATACATTTTGTTCTTTACTGAAAAACAAAACACACAAAAACTGAAATACACATTGGTAAAATATTGCATCAGTGTAAGGAAGTATATATGTACATCAGTGTAACAAAACTGAAAATAAAGAATTTACACTGCATCATCTGACTATCTCAGATTAAGGTGATCAAATTAAGCACTACTCCTTAGAAAATAATTTCATTCACAGTTTTGACATTTACAGTTTTGGATAGATTAATATTCAGCAATCTGTATTTAATTTTATTTATTTGTAAACATTTTTATTTTTTTTATTTTATATTTCTTCCCCCTTTTTAAAAATGAAGTTCTGTTGTCTTGTCCATTGTGCTGTCCAGTCATTGTTTGTGTTACATTTGGGTACTTCATTGATAAAGACTTTGGTGAAAATGTTTGGTTGTATCTATGCATGTCTTTTTGATTTCATCCATTTAGCTTTCTAGTCAGTTTTATGTTATTTAGCACAAATTAGGAAAAACCCTGGTAAGTTAAACATTTTACCACAGCAGAGCGCAAGGGTGATGATGTAAATAATCTTGCAAACATGAGGTGTCATCTAAACATTGCCAGAAGACAAACGACACTGTGCAATGAAGATAATAGTTGATGCAGTAATGTCTATGGGAAGATAACACTAGGTGTTATCAAGAAGCATCATGCAAGGACAAGGAGAAACATATAGGATGAGAATGTCTGGACATTCAGTCAGCACTTTTGTGATCAAACAATAACAGAGACACTGAAATGTGCTCTCCTATGATCAAACAATAACAGAGACACTGAAATTTGCTCTCCTATGATCTAACAATAACAGAGACACTGAAATTTGCTCTCCTATGATCAAACAGTAATAGAGACACTGAGATTTGCTCTCCTATGGTCAGACAGTAATAGAGACACTGAGATTTGCTCTCCTATGATCAAACAGTAATAGAGACACTGAGATTTGCTCTCCTATGATCAAACAGTAAGAGAGACACTGAGATTTGCTCTCCTATGATCAAACAGTAAGAGAGACACTGAGATTTGCTCTCCTATGATCAAACAGTAAGAGAGACACTGAGATTTGCTCTCCTATGATCAGACAGTAATAGAGACACTAAGATTTGCTCTCCTATGGTCAGACAGTAATAGAGACACTGAGATTTGCTCTCCTATGATCAAACAGTAATAGAGACACTGAGATTTGCTCTCCTATGATCAAACAGTAAGAGAGACACTGAGATTTGCTCTCCTATGGTTAGAGCGTAACAGAGACACTGAGATTTGTTCTTCGATGATAAAACAATAACAGAGACACTAAAATTTGCCCTCCCATGATCAAACAATAACAAAGACACTGAGATATGCTCTCCTCTGATCAAACAATAACAGAGACACAGAGAATTGCTATGATCAAACAATAACTGAGAAAATGAGATTTGCTCTCATATGATCAAACAATAACAGAGACACTGAGATTTGCTATGTTCAAACAATAACAGAGAAAATGAGATATGCTCTCCTATGATCAAACAATAACAGAGACACTGAGATTTGCTATGATCAAACATTAACTGAGAAAATGCTATTTACTCTAATATGATCAAACAATTACAGAGACACTGAGATTTGCTATGATCAAACAATAACATAGAAAATAAGATTTGCTCTCATATAATCAAACAATAACAGAGACATTGAGATTTGCTATGATTAAACAATAACAATGAAAATGAGATTTGCTCTCCTGTGATCAAACAATAACAGAGACACTGAGATTTGCTCTCCTATGATCAAACAATAACAGAGACACTGAGATTTGCTCTTCGATGATCAAACAATAACAGAGACACTGAGATTTGCTTTCCTATGATCAAACAATAACAGAGACACTATGATTTGCTCTCCTATGATCAAACAATAACAAAGACACTGAGATTTGCTCTCCTATGATCAAACAATAACAAAGACACTGAGATTTGCTCTCCTATGATCAAACAATAACAGAGACACTGAGATTTTCTCTCCTATGATCAAACAATAACAGAAACACTGAGATTTGCTATGATCAAACAATAACAAAGACATTGAGATTTGCTCTCATGTGATCAAACAATAACAAAGACACTGAGATTTGCTATGATCAAACAATAACAGAGACACTGAGATTTGCTATGATCAAACAATAACAGAGACACTGAGATTTGCTATGATCAAACAATAACAGAGACACTGAGATTTGCTATGATCAAACAATAACAGAGAAAATGAGATTTGCTCTCATATGATCAAACAATAACAAAGACACTGAGAATTGCTCTCCTATGATTGAAAAATAACAGAAACACTGATGCTGTCTCACAAAGTATCCCTTTTCACTGCAGGAAGTGAATGTAGTACTGGTAGTAGAATTTGTTCCACTCTTTCACATAAAAATATATATTTTGGCTGCTGAGGAAGGAGACCGTGCATTTGTTGGAATGTCCTAAGTGCCCTGAAATTAATTTATGATTCGTTCATACATTTATTCTTTCACTTACTCATTCATTTCTTTCCAATCTGGCATGTGGGAGATCCATGGAGAACTTTCAGGGACACAGTAAAGTCACAATTGCTCAGTCATAATTTTAGCTAGGTGACTAATATTCTAGTTTGTGTGGTGGAGATTCATTTTAATCACCTGATAATGTTCATGGAACAAAAAACTTATGACCCATCCTGCCTGAGAAATTATCAAATTTTTTCACTCTCTCTCAGTCAGATCTGCTGAATATTCCTGTTAAGTCAGATATACAAGCTATTTAATTAGGAAAAACAGTTACAAGATATATGTCTATTTAGCACAGTAATAACTTATTTAGTTGACAAAGTGACCAAATATAATACGAAATTATACTAGTAAAATTATAATAGGGAACAGATTACAACTAATAAAGTATAGATTTCAAAAGAGCTAAGGAAATGGAATTGACATGAGTGTACAGTTGTTTTTATACTCTGCTAGTTGTACTAATATTGCTGCTGTATTCCATAAATTATTCAAAACAGTGTTTTTACTGAGTAAATTTAAATAACAGACACAAACAATGCATTACTCACTACATACATCACACACTGAATAGGCATTTTTTTAAACTACCTGAGATCCTTTCAATAAAATTGAACTGTGCTATTTTTATGTGAGCAAAAAAAAAAAAAGCATTTTATAGTTTTAAAGTTACCATGGTAATCACATGGCTATTTTTGAATTTTACCTTGGAAGATGTACTACCTTATTTGACAATGTGATGAATGTATTTCAGTTGCAGGAGGGGTGTGATCCTTTTTTTGTGTGCTTCTAAATATATGTTTAGTTAACTCTAAAGTAATGCGACTGATGAGATACTATGAATTATGGCAGGCAATAAATCGTGCAATGTATTATTTGCAGTCCGCATTATTTAAGTTTATGACTGTACCATCCCTGATGAATGATATTTCATAGCTGAATCTTTGACCATGTGTGGCAGGATGCTTCCCATTTTTATTGATGTGTGTTAGACTTGTTTATACACACACATACTCACATGTATACATACATACATTTCCTACATACATACACATGTATGTGCGTACATACATTCGAATGTAAATACATATATACATACACACATACACAAGTGTGTATGTACATGCGTACGTACATACATACATAGTACATACATAAATAAATACAAACATACCCACACATACATACACACATACATACATACATACATACACACATACATACACACATACATACATACATACATACATACATACATACATACATATATACATACATACATACATACATACATACATACATACATACATACATACATACATACGTACATACATACATACATACACACATGCGTACTTACGTACGTTTGTACGTACATACATACATACATACATACATACATACATACATACATACATACATACATACATACATACATACATACATACATACATACATACATACATACATACATACATACATACATACATACATACACACTTACCATACATACCATACATACCATCCATACATACCATCCATACATCCATACATACCATCCATACATACCATCCATACATACCATCCATACATACCATCCATACATATCATACCTACATACCATACCTACCTACCATACCTACCTACCATACCTACCTACCATACCTACCTACCATACCTACCTACCATACCTACATACCATACCTACATACCATACCATACATACATACCATACATACATACATACCATACATACATACCATACATACATACCATACATACATACCATACATACATACCATACATACATACCATACATGCATACCATACATGCATACCATACATGCATACCATACATGCATACCATACATGCCTACCATACATGCCTACCATACATACACACCATACATACACACCATACATACACACCATACATACATACAAACCATACATACATACACACCATACATAGATACACACCATACATAGATACACACCATACATACACACCATACATACACACCATACATACATACCATACATACATACCATACATACTATACATACATACTATACATACATAACGTACATAACGTACATAACGTACTTACATACTATACATACAATACATACATATCATACATACATACCATACATACATACCATACATACATACCATAATACCATACATACATACCATACATACATACATACATATCATACATACATACCATACATACATACTTACCATACACACACATACACACACACACACACACACACACACACAGACCAGACATACTATACCATTCATACCATACCAAACTATTATTCACAAGCACGACATGTGCGTTGAGGCACCCTACCTCCGACCTTGACCGCTATCCGATTGTGTAAACGGGCTTAGACCACTCATCCCTTCCCCCCCCCCCCCCACGCCCTTCCTCCCCGCATGTTTTTTTTTTTTTTTGTGTGGGCACTACAGTTTTCCCTCATCACCTCACCCCACTCCTCTTCTTCATCCACCTTTTTTTAACTGTAATTCCCCCCCCCCCTTCCTTTTCCACCCTCACTTCTCTTCTTCCTTATTCTCCCAAACGTTGAGGAAAAAGCGGCAGCCAGTTTCAGGTTCACGTCTGCCCCCCCCCCCCCCCACCCCCAACCCCATTTGTTTTCTTTTTGGCGGCGCACCTGTTTACACCACGCCACTGGTAGATTAGGAAGCCACAGTCGCAACACTTATAACACACTTTGACAGAGAACTTTACCAACGTTTTATAAAATACTAGACCCCACTTCCAGAGAGAAGGCCTGTAAAGTGACTCGGTAAAGTAGTACCTAGATCTTTGAAAGAATTCTTTGAAGACGTTATTTGCTCTCTTCCATTCTTACCCAACAGCAAAGTGTAAATATATAAATATATGTTGTACAAAATATTCTGCGCATTTTACACTTTTATAACTGATTGAAACGGTTTCACATTTGGGTATTTAAATGCTGACAGAAGTGTTGTGAATTTGTTTCAGACAGGCAAAATCTCGCCCTTCACTTCAGCTTTTCCCACCACCCCCTTGCATCAACTATTTTGTCTTTTGCTATTACTTCAGTGTTCAGTGAATTTAAACCTCTAATCAAAAGTGTTAGTGAAATGTGAATTCATAAATTATGTATAGTTAGGTTTTTTTTTTTTTTTACACATAGACACACAAAGACATTAGTGCCATGACAACTTGCATAGGCGATCAGGCATCTCCGCAACTTGCGATCTCTAAATAACTTATTTGATATTTTGAAATGTGATTATTGGCAAAAGAGTGGAAGAAAGAGGTGGAGGGGACACAGAGAGTGGGAGAGAGAGAGTGAGAGAGAGAGGAGCATGTTGCAAATATGAGTAATCGATATTCAGAAATGACCAGTTTGTGTGAGAAATTCCGACATCCGGCAGAGAACATTGCGGCGCCGATCCCGCTAACTGGTTGTCCACATGAATGGGCAAGTTTACACAGGCTGGGAGGAGCTTGCATCTAATGGTCAGGATAACATGATGTAACTTCATTAAACAACAGTCCAGTTGACTCACTTCAGCAGTTAAATATCACGACTTCAATGTGAACTTTCAGTGTCCACACGAGTAGGTCTACACACAATGCAACTATTTTATACGTAAAGGTATGCAAGCTTTCTTGTATAAAGATCTAATTTATCTATCTCTATGGCTTTTATGCTCAGTGAGTCAGGTAGACATTATTCTTCTTCTTCGAGTTTACTGGCTGTAAACTCCGGTGGAAAGTTCTGGTTATGCTTCCATCAGTGGACTTTTAATCTTGTTCCGGAACCTGAGTGTTGAGTGCACACCCGTTTAACAGATCTGGCTTATTTATATACAGACTACTGGTTCGTTATGACTTCGGCAGATGCATTCAGACTTCGAAGAAAATTCCCAATTGGTCGACTTGTTCGGCATGCTTTTGGGTGGGTAGTAAGTATGTTCTTGTTTCCTCACAAGGTAGCCCCGGAACCCATACTTGGAGTATACGTTACTAAATGTTAGCCTCCTGTTAAATTACTTGACAGGTGAGTAAACATACCCTGTGTTTACTGATCCTGGCTTCTCTGCCAGTGTATGTCTGCAATACATTACACACACGCGCGCGCGCGCACACACACACACACACACACAAAATAGCGCTCATGTTAGCAGCTAATCCCCAAAACACAGTTCCTTTGTTTAGTTTGTTTTATCGCTTGTCTGATGTTACCTCTCTCATCCTTCCCCTGAGTGTTGAGCCTCGGCCAGATCCCCTGGTATTACCTCTCTCATCCTTCCCCTGAGTGTTGAGCCTCGGCCAGATCCCCTGGTATTACCTCTCTCATCCTTTCCCTGAGTGTTGAGCGTCGGCCAGATCCCCTGGTATTACCTCTCTCATCCTTCCCCTGAGTGTTGAGCCTCGGCCAGATCCCCTGGTATTACCTCTCTCATCCTTCCCCTGAGTGTTGAGCCTCGGCCAGATCCCCTGGTATTACCTCTCTCATCCTTTCCCTGAGTGATGAGCCTCGGCCAGATCCCCTGATATTACCTCTCTCATCCTTTCCCTGAGTGTTGAGCCTCGGCCAGATCCCCTGGTATTACCTCTCTCATCCTTCCCCTGAGTGTTGAGCCTCGGCCAGATCCCCTGGTATTACCTCTCTCATCCTTTCCCTGAGTGTTCAGCGTAGGCCAGATCCCCTGGTATTACCTCTCTCATCCTTCCCCTGAGTGTTGAGCCTCGGCCAGATCCCCTGGTATTACCTCTCTCATTCTTTCCCTGAGTGTTCAGCGTAGGCCAGATCCCCTGGTAACTCATCGCAGCGCCATTCTCCTTACACCGTAATGATCTATCTAGCGTCTCCGCACTGTTCACTCGTCCTCCCAAAGGGCCCTCACAATATCTAGCTTGTCATACATCAGTTCACCACCTCGTGTTGCAGAGCCGGCCAGTCTATCTGCCTGCTCATTTCCCAACACGCCGACAAAACCTGGAGAAAATATCCAAAGGATGTCAACTAGCCAGGACCTCTGAAGTTTTGCTTGCCCCTCAACTGGAAAAAAATGGTTAGTTAGTTAGTTAGTTAGTTAGTTAGTTAGTTAGTTAGTTAGTTAGTTAGTTAGTTAGTTAGTTAGTTAGTTAGTTAGTTAGTTAGTTAGTTAGTTAGTTAGTTAGTTAGTTGGGTTATCATCATTGCACTCCGGACATGCCCATAGGTGCTCAGATCCTCCCCTCAGTATGAACCCCAACTTCTGATGGCTAATAGTACCAGTTCTATGTTGATTAACAAGTCGTCTGGTGTGCGTCTCGTTTTTTGCTATGCCCATCTTAATTCCCAAGTCTGCCATTCTGGCGAGTGATGTGGATTCACTGCCCCGAAAGACCTCTATCCTTCCAATTTCTCTGAGGGCATTAATAATATCAGCATGATCCATAGGCTGATTTTCGGTAGTGATAGCGGATCCAGCCAACCTGTCAGCTCTTTGGGAAAAAATGGTATGATGGATTATTGCAATGAGACGCACTCATTTTCAAAACTGCTTGGCGCTCCCTTGGAACTTTCTCACGCCTCCTAGTTTGGAGACCACCCGTCTAGCTGCTATACAACAGAGCCTGCAAAACTTGTGCAGACATCTACACAACTGAAAGCAGTTGATGGCTCCTGCTGTTTTCCACTTTGCAAGCCATGCAACAACTTCAGTCGACTCCAGAGGGATATGTTCTCTGTGTGTTTTCAGGGCTGCCTCGTGTTCTTATGCCAAACGTATAATTTAAATAACCAATGCGCTGAAGCCAGACAGACAGGGAAGAACTAATGTCCGGATGGATGGGGCAGATAGACGAAATGAGTTAAGGGATTGATTCAAGAACCGACATCACAGCACTTGGAGCATTTCCATAAGCGATCCGTCCCCATCCCCAGCAGTCAATGAAGAGCTCTGATATACATAGAAAGGCAGAATGATGAAGCTCAACACTCACTCACACACAACGTACGACTCAATGATATTTGCCCGTGAAATGTCTTTGAAGCCATCTTTTTCCGACATCGATTTTTCACTTGGCTTGTGTGTACATTTTTCTAGAAGTGGTTGTAAAAGCAGAGAGAGAGAGAGAGAGAGAGAGAGAGAGAGAGAGAGAGAGAGAGAGAGAGAGAGAGAGAGCGCGCGAACTGATTTTATCTGTGAGCTTTTTAGCAGGAAATTATTTTAGCCAGTGCTGTTGGATTTGAGACTCTGGTTTCTTGTATAAGAACGTCGCTTTTACATGGCACAGATGAAGCCCCGCATTAGCGAACTGAAGTCGTAGTCATTTAACACCCTGCTGCTGCACTTCTGACTGAAATATAACTGTTCTTCACTTATAACAGAAACATTACAGTTACTGTATATGTATGTATGTAAGTCTGTATTATGTAGGTGTGTCTATACATGCATGTATCCATGCCTCTCACTATACATCTGTGTGTTTGCGACGTAGTGAAAGGGAGGAGAGAGACAGACAAAGTTATCATGTGCTTATAACTGGCGGTAACCCTTATTGTGAACTTCGCTATGCGGATGACACAGTCCTTCTGTCGAACACTGTAAAGGGAATATAGAAAATTTAATAACGTCTTCCGAAAAACACAGTGAAAATCAAAACCAGTTCCTGAATTTAAAGAAAATAATAATAATGTCCACAGACAAAACTGCCTGTCAAAAATAATAATAAATAATGAAGAAGTTAAAAATGTCACAGCCTTTGAATAACTAGGCTCCACAATAAACAGCAGAGGAGGCTGTTCAGCTAAGTCTAAAAGAGTTTTGGCCATAGCAATTTAAAAATGAAACTCCATTAAAAGTCTATGGTTAAACACCAGCAAGGAAATCATAGTCACTATATTGTGCGCATGTATTTTATTCTTTAGGAACAAACAGATATGAGTCGTGCATTATCCCTAAATCATTAAGGAAGAGAATGGGGGCTTTTGAGCCAAAATTCTATAGACAAGTTCTCAGGATACCATAAATCAAGAAGAAAATAATTAATGACATCCTAAAATATCAGAACATCCAGGACGATTGTCTAATAAGCAGCATCTTCTCTCGGTAGCTGAATTTTTTTTTAACCATATCAAGGGCTACGGCAGATTGAAAAGAATGAGGAGAATACTAGGAAGGAAGAGGAGGGGTCGACCAACCATGATATAAGAGACACGTATCATTTCACCCCCCAGTGGTGCAGATCTAGCCAATCTATCTGCCTGTTCATTACCCACTCTGCCGGCATAGCCTGGAGAAAAGATCCAGTGTATGTTCACTGCTCGTGACTTTCCCAGTGAAGCTTGCCACTCTGCTCGAGGCATCCCTGTCTTCACCTTCCTCAGCATGCTTTCAGAGTCTGTTACAATTACGACATGTGCAAGCATCTTGTTTTCTAGCCATCGGAGACCTGCATTTACCTCCTCCACCTCCATTCTCATGCTAGATGTTGTGGTGTCGTATGCTAGGATGTCTTGCACTAAAGATTTTCCATTGGCTTTCGCTACGAACGCCCAGGCACTTCTCTTTCCTGTCAACACCGAACATCTGTATAGATAATCAGATCACCTGGGAGTGAATTGTGAATTATCATGGAAGTTTGAGTCCCTTTCGTTATTCATGGAACGGTACTTTCTATTTATGTTGCATAATAGGCACAGTTGTGATCAGGCACATTTCTACGTCCTTGTCTGGTGACATGGTCTGACAACATCAAACGTGTTCATCTTTGCTCACCAGTTTACAAAGTTTACTGAACAAGTGACACGGTATACATGGATATCTTATATGTGTATGTAAGAATATACTTTAATTCCACTGTGTTAAAATTGTGCGTTAGATCTGTTTGACATCCTTCAGTTTTATCTCTCATCTTCCGTACTTCATTACTTCATTCATACATTTCTTCTCTTACCATTCCTACGTTATTTTTAATTCGTACATCTGGTATGTCTCGCCATTCATACACTTTGTCAGTCACACATTTCTTTAATCTCGTGTCACACATTATTACGGTCATATAGTTTTTATTAGGTTAACCTTCAATACAACATTGACAATTTAGAGACTACTATTAGTAAGAGGTTACTTTCACGTTTGCTAACCCTGACTTCTATTTCTGTTACCGTGGTTGTTTTCTAGTAATTGTGTTGTGTTGCTTTTCTAGCAGCTTTTAGAACTGAATCATTCTTTATTTGTTTACCCGTCTGATGTGTGTGTTTTTATTTTTTTATTTTTCAGGAATTTCACAATAAAAAGGGCAACCAAGCGTTGTTAATACACACTAGAGAGATCGATGTTAATGACGACCAAAATGCCCAAGGATCTATTGAAACGGCATATACCAGGAATGCACTCATTAGAATGTGAACGAAGTTTGCTGTGTGCAGTATAATCCAATATTTACTTTCCGGGGCTGCGGGGAATATTCAGTACTTTGACGACAATGACAGATTGCCTGTTAAAAGGAAAACGATTTTTCTGCCGCGAATGGGCATTTATTAAGTTGCTTCACTGTTTGGAAACAAGATCCTCGTCAAAGACATGCGGGACATTAGTGATGGGAGGTTCTGGAAGTGGCAAAACGGCCCTCGGTTGCGAGATAGTCTGGCCAACTTGTCCACAAGGGAAGCAAGGCGCCCTTAATTCTCGACTGCTGGCCTATCATTTTTGCCAGGCCCACGACAGCAAGTCCCTCTCCGTGTCAGAATTCATCAAGAGTTTGGTTTTACAAGTGGGCGCATCTGAGCAAGTGAAAGACTTTAAGACTCACGTCTCTTCCTTAAATATCCACAATTTGCTCAATCCTAAAGAATGTGAATTCAACGCAGATGAAGTTTTCAAAGTGGCTTTTCTGGAACCACTCCACGCTTCTGAACCCCCGGACCAGACTTTGATGCTATGGATTGATTCAATAGACGAGTTTCTTCTTCAAGAGCCAAACGAAAGGGGAGCATGCAGCCAGACAATAGCAGAGTTGTTGGCAGCCCACATTTCTAACTTTCCTCCGTGGTTGTGTCTGGTTTGTACCGCCAGGAAACAGAGTAAAGCCGTCACTCGCATGTTTACCGGCTTCCGGAAGCTCAGTCTGGATGACCTGCGCAAGTCGCACGTAGTCAAAGATGTCCAGCAGTATATCTTGTGTCGCCTGGACGCTGAGGATGGTCTGCGCCAGCATCTGTCACGTGATACTGCTGAGATGCTAAACCAGCTGCACATTAAAAGTAATGGCTGTTTCTTGTACCTGGAAATGGTTCTGGATGGCGTGGCAGAGTCGTTTATAATGCTTCGTGAAGTCCGAGAAATTCCCGGAACTCTAAACGGGCTATACTTGTGGTTGTGTCAGAGATTATTTGTGAAGAAACACTTTGTTAAGATTCAGTCAATACTGAACGTATTACTTGCATCACAGTCACCAATGCAAGCTGACCAACTGTATAAGTGCATGCTGATGAGGGAAACAAACCTGACCAGGTCAGAGTTTGACAAGCGAGTACAGCTAATGAGTCGCATTCTGTTCACCAGACCAAACGGTGAGCAGACCATTTTCCATCACAGCTTTGCTGAATGGTTGCTGGACATCAAACACTGCACACAGAAATATCTCTGCAATATCCATGAGGGACATGCTGTGATCGCGCTGAGGTTGTTGAGAATTGCAAGCAAGCTTTCTCCTCTTGAGGTTCAAGAACTTGCACTGCATATGATCAGAGCACGTTTTCCGGACAACATTCGACCCGAACATTTAACCTATCTCCTGGTGCTGTCTGGTGCAAACGTGGAGAAGTGTTTAAATGTGGCTGTACCTAAAGATATTGAAGTTCTACAGTTGTTAAAAGACGCCAGCATAAAGGCGCCATCTACAGAAACACACACCAGTAAATTTGAATCTCTTGCAAGTCTGAAAGAAAATAGCAAAGAAGAAGGAAATGATTATTTGAGTGTAACCACAATGGAAGCGGACCAGAATGGTAGATCACCTATTCTGACAGCAGCTTATAAGGGTGATTTAATGGCTGTGAAATCTTTACTTGCTAATGGAACTCAAACTGACCATCAGGATAAGTCAGGACAAACAGCGTTGACGTTAGCCGCCCGCCAAGGTCACGCCGAGGTGGTCTCGGTGTTGATGGATGCTGGGGCAGATGTTGATCACACGGACGTCGAGGGCTGGACTGCCTTGAGGTCGGCGGCTTGGGCCGGACACTCTAATGTGGTTTCTTTGCTTCTGGAAAAAGGAGCTAAAGTTGATCATGCGGATGCAGAACAAAGAACAGCCTTGCGTGCTGCATGTTGGGGTGGGCATGAGGATATAGTTCGACTCTTGCTGGAACATCAGGCGGATGTCAATAAAATGGACCACGAGGGGCGTACAGCTTTGATCGCTGCAGCATACATGGGACACGTCGAGATCGTTGAACAGTTGCTTGACCATGGCGCGCAGATCGACCACGAGGACTGTGACGGTCGCACAGCGCTCAGCGTGGCATGCCTGTGTGTTCCAGCCAGCGAAGGACACGAAAAGGTTGTGAGTTTGTTACTAGAGAGGGGTGCAGAGGTTGACCATACTGACAAGGACGGGAGCACACCTTTGTTGGTTGCGGCATACGAAGGTCATGTTGGCGTCTGTGAAATGCTGTTGGAATGGGATGCTGACATTGACCATGTAGACCATAAAGGGATAACACCGTTGTGGGCAGCTACCTCTATGGGACACGAAGAAGTGGTCAGACAGCTTATGTTCTGGGGAGCCGCCATCGACCATATCGACCCTGACGGAAGGACGGTTCTCTGCGTGGCTGCAGCTCAAGGATCAGAGTCAATAGTGCGTCAGTTTTTGGACCGGGGACTGGATGAAATGCACAGAGACAACTCGGGCTGGACACCGCTTCATTTAGCAGCATACGAGGGACATCTCCAGGTGAGTCCAGTCTCTTGTTGTTGTGTACCTGTCTTCTATTAACCCTGACACCTGAAGTGATACTTAAGTCACATGTACCAGGGAAATTGTTGCATTTCAGTCACAGTTGTGGAGTTTGTAAGCATTTTAGCGATAGCTCTGCTTTAGCAGCTAGACGCTTCCCTGCGTATCGGAGATCATGGATTCAAATCCGTATGACGCCGAGTTCCAGCTCCCCCCCCCCCCCCACACACACACATATACACACACACACACATAAGTTTGGCTCCCAGGTTGAATCAGCTTTAAATTGGGACCACGTAAATCCTGGGAAGTAAAGGGCAGTCGGCGTGATATTGACCAAATCACCCATCGAAGGCTATAACAATATGAGTCTAACCTTATATACATGATACGTCACTGACAAGTCGAGGGACCTTACCTTTACTTTTTACATTACCGACTTCTCGACATTTATTTAATTTCCTTATCTCTGTTTTTTGATGCCATCGCTCCATCTCATAGAAGCTGCAAGTCGAGTCGCCAGTGGTTACATACGCTACTTGAGGCTGGTTTGCTAGGCAACTCGAGAACACGAATATTTACTGTTTGAATTAATGTTCTTTTGACGGCTGTAGAAATTTATTTCTTCTTTTTCTCAATCGAAATGTTTGTGTGTATGGGGGGTGGGGGAGGGGGGGGTTAGAGGGGAGGGGGCGGCGCATCCACTGCTGATGAAACAACAAAAATGTTAAAGTCTTAAAAATTGCTTGTAAAACGCTAGCGTAGGTAAATATTAAAATAATGTTGAACTCCCAGTGTCAACATACAAACCACCCTTTAATTACTAGTCTCTCCCCTTTATATTTTCTGGGCCTTTTTTGGTAAAAGTTTGCTTGATTTTAATTAGTTTTTATGTGTTTACTGCTGGGTTATGGACACGTCGCATAATTATAGACTCTGGGAAGGCTAACCCAGACGTCAGGAAATATGAGGAGTCAGCAGAAAAACGCATATGTGGCAACTAAAGCAAGGACAATTCAAACTTCGGAGAGAGACAGAGAGAGAGAGAGAGAGAGAGAGAGAGAGAGAGAGAGAGAGAGAGAGAGAGAGAGAGAGAGAGAGAGAATAACTTGTTCATTTTTTAAGATAATGAGTAGTTCGGTCACGTGTCTGACCAATATGTGAATTTCGCAAGACAAAGAGACTTCCAATATCAAATAGAGGACTAGGCATGGCATAATGTTGAGCCTGGAAGTTATATTTGCTTCGGACAGAGCTTTGCTAATGTAGTTTCCACATGTGAACGGTATTCTACGGTTTTGCTGCCTGAGCTACTGAGTTTAGTGCTTGGTGCAGCCTTGTGAGCTGTGTTTTTCATGTAGAATGACTTTCATTTGTGCATCTGTAGAGTCGTTGTATTTAATATGGCCCAGAGCCGGTTTACGTGTGGGCTGGTGAAATACCTTAAGTAATAAGTGTACATGTCATAGCCACATTATCGTGCCCGACTACTTCTATCAACAACAAACTACATTTCTGGTGACGACTGTTGGCTTTGGCGGCTATAGCAACTGCCTTATGCATTTACTGGTTGCGCATATTTCTGGATTGTGCCGGGACTAATTGTTTGTTCACCAGTTTTTCAAATGAGACAGTGTGGGACCTTTTATTTGATTTGCGCTAGCACAGGAACGGAGCAAGTATGGGGAAACCCGACTGCTGGGAAGTTGCAACCTCGCCTAAGACAAAGACTTAAGTCAAAGAGAAAGCTTGGTCTACAAAAATGTTGTATAGACCACTACATGAAGACACCATTTAAGTTGATTGAAACATTGGCCGTAGTGCTTTTATAAGCCGTAGTGCTTTTATAAGCCGTAGTGCTTTTATCAGCCCACTCTGTGTCGTGGGCTGCCGAATCGATCCAGACTGACGCGATCACAACACTAACATAATAACACAGATTGCACAGGGAATGCGTACAAGAGGTACTACGTTTAATATGTTTGGGAACATGAAAAATCAGTTTTTTTTTAAAACGCTTCCTGGTATTTTATCCCTCAACTGTTTTTCTTCCAAGTAGCGCACCATGTGCAGTTGGTTGGTAATCTTGTATATTAATTAACGTTCCATAAATAGTCTTACTTGTTATGTTGGGTCAGCAACTCTAAAGAGCTGAGGTAAAATTGTTTCCTTGCTAAATGAAGACATTCTGGCCTGTGTGGAAGTAGAAGACCTGTTGGTTTGGTGTGTCGCTTTTGCCTCCAGCGGACGGCAGCTACTCCCTTCTGGAACTTAAGGATTTAACTGTCCTTTTTCATTCCATAATTCCACATATCTGCACGTTTACGAATGTGTTGTTTCTTTGTCTAATATTTTCTCTTGTACTGTGTATAAGCATTTTTTTTTTTAATTAAAACCTTTAAAGTGTCACAGTCAGGTTTATAACCGTTATATGTTTGCATGCAGTGATGAGCAATCCTGAGAAGGAAAGAACACCTCAGAGAATCTGGATATAATCATTCACGGGCTAGATTCAGTATCATAAGAGAAACAAGGCTAGTGGTATCAACATTTTTCAGTTTGTGTCCTCTATAAGTGTACAGCAAGACCAGTGTTGCCACTTTTCTTTGACACAAAAAAATCCAAAACGGGGTCCCCCAAAAAAATCTAAAAATATCTAAATTTGTGTGGGAAACATTTACAAAAAAAATATCCAAATGAAGAGTCACAAATTACAAAACTATTGAAATGACTTACCCTATAGACACATGTCCTCATCTTCACTGATGTCTGCTTCACAAGATCCACAAGATAAACTTAGCTTGGATGATGAAGTTGAAGCTTCAGATCCTAAATTACTGTGGTATGCTTCAGCTGTTTCAATTTCTTTTAATACACAATCAGGGAGCTGATAAGTGGAACAGCATTTTCCTACTCTCATCAGGCCAAACTTTATTGTCAAGATAGCATTTAAGAGGTCTAATTTCATCCTGTTTCTTGGGTTAGATTTGATATAATTCGTAGCACTGAAAACTTTCTACGTCAGCATTTGAGTGGGGTAGTATCATGGCAGACATGGCACATTTAAAGAGCTTACAGAATAGACTGTTTGATGAGGCATCTTTAAATTGTCTCACTTCACTCTAAAACGCTTCAGTTTCTGTTTTGTTTGTCCATTCAACTAAGTTTATTTTGGTTAACTGATATTCTGCTTCCGCGACACTATTGTCAATAGCCCCTAAAAATTACAAAACTTAACAATATTTAGGTATGTCCTTTACTGGCTGAAGTATTTTGCTCACAGAAAAGAGTGAAATATGTTTCAATACATCTAGATTTTCAGGAAGTCTCTGCTTTAGTTGCTTGAACAATGAGATAAGGAAATCTTGACAGCGTTTTTTTAAGTTGTTCTCTTCATTCTCTGTTAACAGTCCTTTTGTTTTTAAATCATCAATTTTTGATTCAATTTGATATCCAAGGTATGGCTTAGGAGCCAAATAGCTCTCTATAGTGCATGTGAGCAAATCAGCTTTTGACGTTGGCAACACCAGTCTTTTACCAACTGAGTAAAATAGCAAAGTGAGATCGACAAGTAATTTAACTTTATCAACATGTTTAGATTCGAACAGTTTATTAACTTTTTGCACTTCCATTAGAATAGGTTGTAAAAAGAGAAAGAATGCCCATTTTTTTTTTTTTTTCATCACTGTACATTCCATATAGTATCTCAGCTGTGTAGCACTTTTCACTTTGTCTTGCTATTTCAAAGTGTGTCTTTAACTCCAACCATTGGTTCACAATTCTTTCAACAGCTGGTTGTATTGATAACTATCTGGTTTGGCAATCTGACATAATTTTCAGTGGTGTGGAACCATTATTTTAGGCTGAATATACAATGCATTGTATTGCTGTTGTCTGACAAATGATTTGGAAAACCAGTTATGTGTTTCAGCAATAAGGTATTCCAAATTCCTTGGTAAACATTCAGATGAAGCATGTGATAATGCTAGCTGCAATGAATGACACATTTTATAAGTATTAACGATGGGATAGCTTCCTTCAACTTGGCATAAACACCATTGTTTTTGCCAACCATCACCGAGGCATTATCGGTACCAATTGCAACCAAATTTGTCAAGTCTAACTGTTTGCTAATTAGAAGTTTCTTCAGTTCTTGAACTATACTTTCTGCATCACACTTTTCCATTTGAACTAGTCCAAGATATGTAGAAACTACTTTGTCTGTATTGTTGCTGTAATATATAATACACACACACACTAAGCACTTTCAGTACCGAAATATCATTTGATTCGTCTAATAATAAACTATATTTATTTGTAGAAATATCACTGATCAAATCTTTTTCGAAGTGAGAAAATGAAGTATTTCTTATAATATGTGTACACTTTCTGCGATGCATTTTCACATCATCCATAACTTTACTGTCAGAAAAAGTGTTTTTAAACAAATCAATCAAATGGTCACAGTTTGAAATTGCACAAAGGCAACTTAAAAACATTGCGACCGATCTTCAACTTTTGATGATTCATTTATCATATATATATAGAAAACAGATGTCAGCGGTGTAATATCTTTGAATGGAACTTCAGTTTTATGCTTTTTAGTCTCTGCATGCTTTTTTAAGTCTTGTATTTTCGCTTTCATTTCACACTTGCAGTACTTACAACGAGCCTTGGTTATATCCCCAGGAACTGCCATCACCCAGTCTTTAATTTTGTCATCATGCAATCACTCTTTCCGAAATTTTTGCTCATACTTTACTTTGGCATGTTGAAAGGTTTTTTCAAAGTGAAAGCCACATATGAAGGTGAGCAATTATTTTTTAAAAATCACATGAAAAAGAAACACAAAGTCAGCATCACAGCTATAATTCACAACAAAGTGAGGATGCGGTTGAAACAAAGTTAGTATGATTTACGCGCGCTTTCGATTAATCAGCGCCGGGGCTGTCAGATATTTGAGTGTTGACCCTAGTGAGAGTTCAAAGTTTAAGTAATGGCAGTTGCCACAATGTACGTGCCAGACCAAAATAAAAATATTGTAGTAAATATTTTTCACAGTAATTATTAAATTGACACTAAAAGAAAAAAAATCAATAAAATATCTAACTCCATATGAAAAGAATCTAGAAAATATTTAGCATCTAAACGTCAAAAACAGGATCTAAATGCAATGAAAAAGATCTAAATTTGGATGTAAAAGATCTAAAGTGGCAACACTGAGAAAGACCACCACGCCCTCCCTCCAGTATAATAAAATGGGATTAAAACGAGGCGCAGCGTAAGAGAGAGTATGGATATATGTTTTGGTCAGAATGTGTTCTAAATATGTGATTGAATGCACAAATTAATTATATTAATTAGATTTTAACGATAGACGTACAAACTGTTAGTGTTAAATTAATAGCGACTACTACTACCCTAACACCAACCCCCCCCCCCCCCCCCCCCCCCCCTCTAAAACTATCGGATTTCCCTAAATCTCGCGTGATATGGTCGCTTAAAAGAAAAGAACCAAATCTTTCCTTAAGAACAGAGTCCAACTGAAAGCGGAGTACGCGCCGTGCAGAAAAATCAATTGTTCCCTTCCCATTCATCGAGTCTGGGAATTGGACATCCTAAGTCTAACAAGCCGTGTTGATGAAATTCGGCGGTAAACGCTTTCTGGGGAGTTTGTGTTGATGAATTTCTAACAGTGCCCAACTGGTGCCTCGGCTGTTCGTTCTGTCAGCCGGTACTCTCACCGTTTATTGTCTAGCAGACGAGACTGCTTATTGGGTTTATGACTAATGGTTAATGTCAAATACATTGCAAAAGTCATCGTTATCATATCGCTGTTTGACTGAAACGCTCTTTATGTAAACCCGTGATCTCCAACTTGGGGCGCACCACCCTAGAGCGCTTGAAAAGTTTTAAAAAATAAACGGGGAGGGGCGTCAGTCAATTTTGAAATATAGTCTACTTGTAATAATTCAGATTTTCAACTTTAAAGTCATAGGGGATTGATGTGGATAGTGATCTACATTGTGCTTTGTCCGGCAACAGACAAACAATAGCATATATGGTCACAACAAAACAGGGTGAAGTTTTGATCAATGGGTCAAGATCAGGGCACACAGGAAGTAACATATAAGCGCTCCGTTCTTCTTTTAACTCAAGTCTGGGTTTGAAGAAGCTCAGCACAGTGCACAGGCTCTGTAGCACCGGCGGGGATCCTGAAAATACTGTGAGTAGATTTTTAACTCGACATTTTGCCCAGGCAGCGCTGTTGGGCTACTTTTTTTTTCGATTTCCAACTGTCTAGGAATTTTTTTTTTACGTGCGCAACAATGCACCGGCGTCTGAACTCACTACCCAGTGACCAGGGGGGAAATTACTAGAAGTCCAAGTCCGCGGAAAAAAAAATTCAGCCCTTACCGGGGATTGAACCCGGAACCTCTAACACTCGAGGCGGACAGCATGCCTCGAAACCACGCAGCTCTGTGTTTGACTGACACGCTCTTTATTTAGACCAGTGATATCTAACTAGGGGGCGCACAACTCTAGGGCGCCGGGAAAGTTTCAAGGAGTTGCAAGTAATCACAACGAATCTGAGTACCCTCATTATTAGCTGGGGAAGGGACTTAGGACATTACATCCACCAGCAGGCGTCGCCCCTACAACGACCTGCCTGCCATCGTTAACGACTGTTCACCCAACAGCCATGCAGTTCTTTGGCACGAAGGAGACACCTTGAACTTGGGTTTCGTACTGCCGACTCCCTACTAAGATGTTATTTTATGTTCTGTTATCACAGCACTGTGAGAGATTTATTTTACAGTTCATCATAATGTTATTTTCTGTCTTCTGTTTCTTTTTCCCAGCCGCTGCCTTATTTGTATTCAGTGGCTCTATCTAGCCCCGCACCCGGCCCACACATTTGCCCACCAAGGCAGTTAGTGCCTCCCCCCCCCCCCACCCCATCTTAACAGCGCCCTCAAGAAGCGATGACCCACAGGTGTAAATACCTTTATCACATGGAAAGACGCCCCATATTTATGTTAAGCTTGAATATTAAATACTCTTGATTGTCATCATCATGTAGCAGGTCCTTTGCAGAACGTTGCTCTCATTGCCGTCTGCCTCAAAAACTCTCGCTAGCACTCCCTTCTCGTGTACTTTCATATTCAAAAGTCACTTATATCCTGTGCCCATCTTTGTGTTGGTCGGTCCCTGCTCTCCTTTCAGGTACCATGCCTATTATTGTTTTCAAATCCGCTGTGATAGTTTGATACGGCTAAAATATTTCACCTTAAGTAACAAGATGGTGTTTATTATCCATTCTTTTTTTTTATGTTCAGATCCTTTAGAATGTTAGTATTTCTGCTCATCTGTGTCAATGGTATTCTGAGAAACCTTCTGTCGCATTTCAGCTCAAAGGTCTCTATTTGCTTCGGTTTCGGCTGTGAGATAGTTAACGACTCAAATCCAATGCTGATACAGGAAAGATGCCTGCTCTCAAAATTGGAACTTTGATTTCCTTGATAATGCCTAACCATAGCATTTTAATGCTGTTCACTAGTTTTATTGCTATGGCCATCTTTTGACTTTTGTCGAACAGACTCTATTGCAGTTTATAACGGAGCCTAAATATTTACAGTTTTATACTACTTATAATTTAAAAACAAAACGCTTAGCTGTTGAAAGGAACAAATATACGTAGACATTTTTTTTTTTTTTTAAATAATCTTTACAATTTCCTGAGCGAAATTTTTAGTGTTCAGCCAATCCATTGACAGTTCTTTTGCATCTGGACCATCGATGGTTCTAAGGCAAACGGGTTTGCCTATTAACTAATAAAAACTCGCCATCGCGAAACTATACGTTTCATTTTGAAAAGGTTTTTTTAACTATATATATATATATATATATATATATATATATATATATATATATATATATATATATATATATATATATATATATATATATCCCGACTGACATTCTACCCCACCAGGACGTCACACAAACGATAAACACCCGATGACACAAAGTAATCTGGTAATCTGGTAATCCTAGTTTCAGCTTCATAGCAAACGGGTCACCCCACATATGCTCCGCTCCTGTGCCAACGAAAAACAAACGCAGCTCACAGTGTCACGCCATGCACTCAACTCAGAAGCTGGGCGACGAAACTATATCCTTCCAGTCTACAAATGGAGCAAAAATGTAACGGCCACCGTCTGGAAAAATATTTGCCACGGCTTTAAAAAAAATTTTAAAAAAAAAAGGTGGCCGTACCTAGCGTCCATTTTGACCGGAAGAATTATATGAGGGTTAATAAACGGTCACCCCAGCAGTACCCTTATTATTAGCTGGGGAAGGGACTTAGGACATTACATCCACCAGCAGGCGTCGCCCCTACAACGACCTGCCTGCCATCGTTAACGACTGTTCACCCAACAGCCATGCAGTTCTTTGGCACGAAGGAGACACCTTGAACTTGGGTTTCGTACTGCCGACTCCCTACTAAGATGTTATTTTATGTTCTGTTATCACAATTAATGTCACTGCACATTGGGCATACCCATGCGTGCTCAGTTCTCCGAAGCAGCAGCCACTCTAAAGTACTTCTACTAATTGTCCCCATGAGAAGCTGGTTATATTGTCTCCTTTCTCGGCCTCGAAGACGGCAAAGACGTGCATCACCATGCTTAACTCCCATGTCACGCAATCATGTTAGTGTCAGGGATTCCTCATTCTCCACTAGCCCGGTTCGTGATGAAAAGTGCCACCATGTGAATGAGGATCGCCATGGAGAGGTCCCAGAAACAGGGTTCAGACACTTGGCCATATTTATGGCCTGCCTATATTGCCGGCCCTGGAAAAAGCCAGGGTGGGGCTTCAAATAACAAAAAATGTCGTCCTAAAAAGGACGAAACAAATAAGTAATTGAATGTATATACCTGACTGACTTTCTACCCCACTAGGACATCATACAAGCGATAAACACCCGATGACACAAAGTGCCACCATGTGGATGAGGATCGCCGTGGAGAGGTCCCAGAAACCGCGTTCAGACAATTGGCCATATTTATGGCCTGCCTTTATTGCTGCCCCTGGCAAAAGCCAGGGTAGGGCTTCAAATGACAAAAAATTTCATCCTAAAAAGGACGAAACCGGATCTGCCTTGAATATATATATATATATATATATATATATATATATATATATATACCACCATGTTGTAAGGTGTTATAAGAAGCATTTCGATCATTATATACTTTGGGTCAAGCCTAATATGGTAGTGTGTCCGGCCCCTTCCAATTACCACTTTTTATTCATAGGCAATACTGCAAATGTTCGGTTATTACAGGGTTGACTAAGTCGTCAACTCAGTGGCGTAGTGGTCAGAACACAAGAATCCTACACTGCTGGGGAGTGGATCGTGCCGGCGTGCTAACCATCATGTTCTCTCCCCTTGTTATTTAACTAAACGCAGCTGAATCTGCTGTTACGTCCCCTGAGTATCCGGGCAGTTGTGGGAGTTAGATTCAGCGAGTGTCATCTTCACGCGTGGGCACAGCATGGCATTGCCGGCCGGTCCCACAAACCTCATCCTAATCGATTGAACTGATAATTTACATTCTGACTTCCATGAATGGCTATGCAAAAAGGGCCGGGTGCGTTGTTATGCTTGAAGCCCATAATGCTGCCAAGACGTCTCTGCTTCTTGACTAATGTTAGTTACTGAATTAGGAATCGATATCACAGCGCTCAGGACGCTCCCATAAGCGCTCCGTCCCCATCTTCAGCTGCAAGCGAAGAGTTCCAATTCCGATGGTTCCAGTAACTGTCTGATTGTGTATCCATCTCATCCTTCCCCTAAGTGTTGAGCGTCGGCAGATCCCTTGGTAACCCCTCACAGCGCCCTTCTACTTAGACTTATGATCTACCTGCGCCTCCGCACTGTTTACTCGCTCCTAAAGGACCCTCACAATATCTAACTTGTCATACATCAGTTCACTACCAAGTGGTGCAGAGCCAGCCAGTCTATATGTCTCCTCGTTTCCCAACACACCGGCAGAACTTGAAGAAACTATCACAAGAAGGCTAACTACCAGGGACCTCTAAAGTGATACTTGCCAGTATGAAAGAATTAAGAACTGGATCACAGCACCCTGGACACTCCAATAAGCACCGCGTTCCCATCTTTAGCTGCAAGCAAAGAGTTCCAATCCCGATGGTATAGTAACGGTTTGATTGTGTATCCATCTCGCCCTTTCCTTGGGTGTTGAGCGTTTGCCAGATCCCTTTGCGCAGCGCCATTCTCTCAGACCATAATGACCAATTTGTGCCTATACACTGTTTACTCGTTCCTAAAGGGCACTCACAACATCTAGCTTGCCATACATCCGTTCACCTCCAAGGGGTGTGGAATCGGCCAATCTATCTGCCTGCTTATTTCACACAACACCAACCTATCTGGTAAAATATCCAAAGACGCTGACTTACCCGGGACCTCTGAAGTGATGCTTGCCACTTTGCACGGAGCATGCCTGTCTTCAACTTTCTCCACATGCTCTGTGAGTCAGTTAAAATCATGGTATGTGTGTACAGCTGATTCTCAAGCCAGCGAAAGGCAGCAGTGACTGCCCCCACCTCCATTCTCAAACTAGACGCTGTGATATCATATGCCAGACCTTATTGCACTAAGCGACATCCATTTGCTTTCGCTATGATTAGACCTAAATTTTATAGATCAATCGGCAATTGGTTGGTGATGTGGACAACATCCATGGCCGCTTTTACTTCCCATGACTCTACCTGGTACCCCTTTAAGGCTTTGTTGACCTGGGAGCCAAAGTCTTGTTTGACAAAACCCACGACCTTAGGATCCACAGGCGAGCGTCTAGCTCAGGAAGTGCGCGCTTATTTAAACTTCCAAAAGTTTACAGCCGACTAACAGGGTTGCCAGATGAAAAACTTCCTTTAATGCCAAACCATTGCCCAAAATATGCCAGATAAAGTGTAACATTGTACTCGCTTCACATCAAAAGCTATAGATTGAATTCTTCACTGTCATCCTTACTGGAACAAGTGGAAGACACAGCGTAAACCTTTTCAGATGTAAAATCTTTAAGTATTATCTCAGATGGGATGAAATCTTTGCAACTCATCTATAATGATGGCATATTTCTTGTTCCGAAAATCATAAATAAAGTCATCCTTAAGTGCAGGCGATAAAATATTTTTTATTAGGCTTGAACATTTATTTAGTTCTATGCAACTATATGTGCTTCAATGTACTCCCCTGACCATGCGCTCTTTTGATTTTACTTAGATGATCAATTGTGTGTACTGCACATTGACAGGTCATGCCTACAGCAAGTTGCAACTCTGCTGCCTTTAACTTTATCATTACTTTGCCTAGGAGTCATTGTTGTAATAAGCTGTGACTGGCTTTTTGACACAGATAGAACTAGGTCTATGTCCTCTCTATTTTCTTTTCTCAAGTAGTTTCTGAACAGTCTGAATCACTTGGTATCAGTGGTGGGTTTTGGTTTTATATCCCGCATTTATTCTAGTAGATAAACATAAATTACAGAGGGCCTTGGTTTATCGAAGTCACGATCTGTTTAGGAAGAACAACAAATACAATAAGAAATGGCGCGAATCTCCTTTAGTCCATAACAGGATATCACAACAAAGTCAAACTGAAATAAAGATGTTAACTGTAGATCTAAATAGCTTTTAGCAAATCTGCGTGTTTCTAACGGAGGAACCATGAAGCAAATGTGAGCACATCTTGATAAGAAAAGCCAGGAAAACCCCAAATATGCCAGAATATGCCAGTTCATTATCTTATGCCAGTTCAATTTCAAATATGCCAAATTTGTGGAATCTGGCATAAAAAATGCCAATATGGCAACCCTGCCGACTAACGTATTAACCTTCCGCAAGTTAGATTCTGTATTACAGAGCGCTACTAACAGTAATTATAACTGTTCTCTTTTTCGACCAGCATCACGGAAGAGGGAGCCTTAGGTTATAATTGTGACTATGTTATGTGCATATTTATCTCTTTGCTGCCTCTTCCTCTCTTTCCAGCAACCTTGCCATTTGTTACCAAATTCTCTAGTCCATACTTCTGATAAAATGTACACAAATATTGACTGTCTACGTCTGACTGTTCTAATAATACAGATCATGCTGACCTTTTATATCGGGAGGATTCACTTCATTCAAGAGGATTTTATTCCATTTGGCTTGGTCCCTCAGGCCAAGCAGTGTGAACTTTGATAATATCCACTGCTGCAAAATCTTACGACATTTAATACGTAATATCGCCAAGCAACGAGCGTTGAAACATCTATCAATAGACAGCACTGCCAAAAGGGCAGACATGTATTGCTGTCACATCTATCCATACCCGGTACTGACCAACCTGCAGGCACCCAGTATTTTCACGTCTACCCATACCCGGTACTTCCAGAGCTGTAGACACCTAGTGCTTTCACGTCTACCCATACCCGGTCCTGCCAAAGCTGCAGACACCCAGTGCTTTCACGTCTACCCATACCCGGTACTGCCAAACCTGCAGACACCAAGTACTGACACATTTACTCATACTCGGTACTGCCAAACCGGCAGACACTCACTACTGTCACATCTACCTATACCCAGTACTGTTATGTCTACCCATAGCCAGTACTTTCACATCTACCCACACCCAGTACTGACACATCTACCCCTACCCAGTAATGCCAAAAGACACCCAATACTGACACATCTATCCATACCCAGTACTGCCCAAACTGCCGTCAAGCAGTACTGTCACGTCTACCCGTAGTCAATACTGCTCAGTACTCTGTAGTGTACCCAGGGCTGCCAATAGGATTTTTTTGAAAAACCCAGCTTTTTTTAACAAAAACCCAAGCAATACATAGACAAAGAACAAGAAAACAAAATAAAAAACCCAGATTGTTAAAAATGTACAAAATTTATAGTTACGAAACGAAAAATTTACCACTTTTATATAAGGATATATTTAAAAAAAAAACCCAGATTTCCCTGAGGCGTCTAATAAAAACCCAGATCTTGGGGAAAAACCCAAGCATTGGCAGCCCTGAGTGTACCATTTGTCTGTTCTAGTACTGTAAACTAACCAGATACTGTAATATCCAGCAACACAACCGCCATACCTGCCAGTTCTGTAACATGTGTCAATGTTAAGTACTGTAGACTATGTAAAAATGCAGCTCTGTAAAATCTTCATAGCTAGCAAAATTCAACGCGATAAGAACGTGCTGAACGGTGCCGCCGTTTCTTGTTGGTCTTCCATTGTAGAAACAGATGGCCTGGAGATGTGGCGCTTGCAGTGTTGCCACTTTTCTTTGACAAAAAATATCCAAAACGGTGTCAAAAAATATCTAAAAAGATCTAAATCTGCGTGGAAAAGATCTAGAAAAAACATCCAAATTGAAAAAGTCAAAAATTACATAGCTTTTGTTATGACTTACCCTACATAATCATGTCCTCACCTTCACTGATGTCTGCCTCACAAGATCCACAGGATAAACTTAGCTTGGATAATGAAGTTGAAGCTTCAGATCCAAAATGACCCTGGTATGCTTTAGCTGTTCAAATTTCTTTATAAGTGGAACAGTAGGCTTATTTCTCTAGTCTCATCAGGCCGAATTTTAATGGCACGATAGCATTTAAGAGGTCAAATTTCATCCAGTTTTTTAGGTTAGATTTGATATAATTCTTAGCACTGAAAACTCTTTCTACGTCAGCATTTGAGTGGGGTAGTATCATGGCAGACATGGCACTTTAAAGAGCTTACAGAATGGACTGTTTGATGAGGCATCTTTAAATTGTTTCACTTCACTCCAAAACGCTTTAGTTTCTGTTTTGTTTGTCCATTCAGCTAACTTTATTTTGGTTAACTGATATTCTGCTTCTGCGACACTATTATCAGTAGCCCTTAAAAAATTTCATAACTTTACAATATTTAGGCATGTACTTTATTGGCTGAAGTATGTTGCTCACAGAAAAAAGTGAAATCTTTTTCAAAATATCTAGATTTTCAGGAAGTCTCTGCTTCAATTGCTAAGGAAATCTTGACAGCGTTTTCTTAAGTTGTTCTCTTCATTCTCTGTTAACAGTCCTTTTGTTTTGAAATCATCAATTTTTGATTCGATTTAATATCCATGGTGTGGCTTAGGAGCCAAATAGCTCTCTATAGTGCAAGTGAGCAAATCAGCTTTAGAAGTTGGCAACACCAGTCTTTTACCGAGTGTAAAAGCAAGGTGAGATCATCAAGTAATTTAACTTTATCAACAAGTTTAGATTCGAACAGTTTATTAACTTTTTGCACTTCCAATAGCATAGGTTATAAAAAGAGAATGAATGACAATTTTTTTTCATCACTGTACATTCCATATAGTATTTCAGCTGTGTAGCACTTTTCACTTTGTCTTGTTATTTCAAAGTGTATCTTCAACTTCAGCCATTGCTTCATAATTATTTCAACAGCTGGTTAAATTGATAACCACCTAGTTTTGCAATCTGACAGAATTGTCGGTGGTGTGGAACCATCATTTAAGGCTGTATATAATGTATTGTATTGCTGTTGTCTGACAAATGATTGGGAAAACCAGTAAAGTGTTTCAGCAACAAGGTATTCCAAATTCCTTGGTAAAAATTTAGATGAAGGATGTGATAATGCTAGCTGCAAGGAATGACGCATACAATTTTTTTTAAGTATTAACGATGGGTTAGCTTCCTTCAACTTGGCATAAACGCCATTGTTTATACCAACCATCACTGAGGCATTATCAGTACAAATTACAGCCAAATTCTTCAAGCCTAACTGTTTGCTGATTAAAAGGTCCTTCAGATCCTAAACTATACTTTCTAAATCACACTTTTCAAATTGAACTAATCCAAGATTTTTTACAAATCGATCAAATGGTCACAGTTTAAAATTGCGCAGTGACAAATTAAAAACATTGCGACTGATACTTCAACTTTTGATGATTCATTTATCAGTATTGTTCTGAAAACAGATGTCAGTGGTGTAATATCTTTAAATGAAACTGCAGCTTTATGCTTTTTTAGTCTCTGCATGACTCTGAGTTTTGTATTTTCGCTTTAATTTCACACTTGCAGTACTTACAACAAGCTTTGGTCATATCCCCAGTTTTTAATTTTGTCATCATGCAACCACTCTTTCCAAATTGTTTGCTCATACTTTACTTTTGGCATGTTGAAAGGTTTTTTTCAAAGTGAAAGCCACATAAGAAGGTAAGCAATTATTTTTTTTTAAATCAAATGAAAAAGAAACGCAAAGTCAGCACAGTGAGGATACGGTTGAAACAAAGTTAGTATGATTTACGCGCGTTTTTATTAATTAGTACCGGGGCTGCCAGATATTTGTGCGTTGACCCCAGTGAAAGTTCAAAGTTCAAGTAATGGCAGTTGTCACAATGTACGTGCCAGACCAAAACAAAAATATTGTAGTAAATATTTTACACAGTAATTATTAAATGGACAATGAAAGAAAAAAAAATCTATAAAATATTTAACTCCATATGAAAAGTTCTAGAGAAATAATTACGATCTAAACGTCAAAAACAGAATCTAAATGCAATGAAAAAGATCTAAATTTGGATATAAAAGATCCAAAGTGGCAACACTGGGCGCTTGCCGTATCGATTGGTTGTGAAACTGGTGATGGACGAGCCCGAAAGAATTGCACACCGTTTCCCACTCGAGCTAGTACAGAACAGAAAGCTCCTGATAAAGTCAAACTATATTTAGCCAAGAATGGATGTGTCAGTAATACGATGCTAAAGTCAGCATTCATTCAAAAGCTCTCTTTCTTTACCCCTCCCCCACCACCCACCCACTCCCCCCTTATCTGTTGTTCGTGCACTAGTACTACATAGTAATCAGAATGGCAGATCGTTTTCCGTCGTTTTATTTTTGGATCAACCGAGTGTTAGTTTGCGGTGTTTTACAGTCTTGTCGTATTCTTTTTAGCATGATGGTTTTCCGTTGCAATGTTAAATTATGTGAAAATGTCACCAAATATTTTTGTTGTTGTTGTTGTTGTTGATATGTTATTTATCCCGGTGGTTGCTGAGTCGTTACACTTGAGACTGTTGAGATGTTACTTTTTGTGGCTCCTCGGGGAAGGGGTGGGTAGTGACTGTTGTGTTGTTACTTATCCTGGCACCATGGAGGGTTGTGACTGTTGAGGTGTTATTTATCCTGGCGGCTTGAAGATTTGATTGAGATATTTATCATGGTGACGTGGGGTCGTTATCAGTTGGGTCCGTTGAGATGTTACAATTCTTTCGGCTTGAAGAGGCGCATCTGTTGAGATATTATATATCCTGTTATTTATGCACCAAGTGGAGTCGCTGTCACTTGTGTCTGTTGAGATGTAACAAATCCTGCTTGAAGATCTCTGACTGTTGAGATGTTATTTATTCTGGCGACTTGATTAGTTCTGTCTGTTAAGATGTTATTTGTCATAGTGGTTGTGGAGTCGCTGTTAGTTGTGTCTGTTGGGATGTTATTTATCATAGTAGTTGTGGAGTCGCTGTCAGTTGTGTCTGTTGAGATGTTATTTATCATAGTAGTTGTGGAGTCGCTGTTAGTTGTGTCTGTTGGGATGTTATTTATTGTAGTAGTTGTGGAGTCGCTGTCAGTTGTGTCTGTTAGGATGTTATTTATTGTAGTAGTTGTGGAGTCGCTGTCAGTTGTGTCTGTTGAGATGTTATTTATCATAGTAGTTGTGGAGTCGCTATCATTTGTGTCTGTTGGGATGTTATTTATCATAGTTGTTGTGGAGTCGCTGTCAGTTGTGTCTGTTGAGATGTTATTTATTGTACACGAAGCCTACTTGTGTTATTATTTCTGTAGAATGAGTCTCTGTCCGAGAAAGTGTGTGTGTGTGTGTGTGTGTGTGTCAATGTCTTAACTATCTTACATTCTTTATAGTGCGTGTTTTCATGACTCTATATATTCTACATTTTTTATAGTGTGTGTTTTCATGACTCTATATATTCTACATTTTTTATAGTGTGTTTGCATGACTCTATACTTCATTCTTTATAGTGTTTCCATAACTCTAACCTACATTCTTTTTTGTGTTTGTTTCCACTCTTTCTATGCTACATTTTTATAGTGTGTGTTTCCACGACTCTATGAAAAAAAAAAAAAAATCCCCTTTTACGCCTTAGGCGCATCGGGTGTATATGACTCTACCCTTCATTCTTTATAGTGTGTGTTTCCACGATTCTATCTATCCTACATTCTTTATAGTGTGTGTTTCCACGATTCTATTTATCCTACATTCTTTATAGTGTGTGTTTCCACGATTCTATTTATCCTACATTCTTTATAGTGTGTGTTTCCACGACTCTATGAAAAAGAAAAAAAAATCCCCTTTTACGCCTTAGGCGCATCGGGTATATATGACTCTACCCTTCATTCTTTATAGTGTGTGTTTCCACGATTCTATCTATCCTACATTCTTTATAGTGTGTGTTTCCACGATTCTATTTATCCTACATTCTTTATAGTGTGTGTTTCCACGATTCTATTCATCCTACATTCTTTATAGTGTGTGTTTCCATGATTCTATCTATCCTACATTCTTTATACTGTGTGTTTCCACGATTCTATTTATCCTACATTCTTTATAGTGTGTGTTTCCATGATTCTATCTATCCTACATTCTTTATAGTGTGTGTTTCCACGATTCTGTCTATCCTACATTCTTTATAGTGTGTATTTCCACGATTCTATCTATCCTACATTCTTTATAGTGTGTGTTTCCACGATTCTGTCTATCCTACATTCTTTATAGTGTGTGTTTCCACGATTCTATCTATCCTACATTCTTTATAGTGTGTGTTTCCACGACTCTGTATATCCTACATTCTTTATAGTGTGTGTTTCCACGATTCTGTCTATCCTACATTTGTATAGTGTGTGTTTCCTCGATTCTATCTATCCTACATTTTTTATGAGGTGTGTTTCCACGGTTCTAATTGTCCTTCATTCTTTATAGTGTGTTTTTTAACGACTCTATCTATCCTACATTTTTATAGAGCGTGTTTCCACGATTCTATCTATCCTACATTTATATAGTGTGTGTTTCCACGATTCTGTCTATCCTACATTTGTATAGTGTGTGTTTCCTCGATTCTATCTATCCTACATTTTTTATGAGGTGTGTTTCCACGGTTCTATTTGTCCTTCATTCTTTATAGTGTGTTTTTTAACGACTCTATCTATCCTACATTTTTATAGTGCGTGTTTCACGATTCAATCTGTGGGAAAAAAAGGATCCCCTTTCACGCGCATCGGGTATATATGAAGAGTGCCCATATTTTTTCAGACCACCGGTACTTGGTGGGTAATGTGGTCAGCATTATGCCGGCCTTCTCTACTTCCCCAGTACAGCCATCCTGGTACCGATTTTAGACTGGGTCGACCTGCGACGCCCCATACCACGATAAAAATCCACGCAGCCAGAAGTGGGTTTCGATTACATTTTATATACAGGTTAGTTGCGTATCCTTTACAGGACTTTGCAGAACCAACCCCAACAGTGTGGTTCTTCTAAGCAAATTTACGTCAATTAGTTTGCCATTACTTTCTAGACTGACGGCTTTCTTGATACCACTGTCGAAACCAATGCAAGGCGCATCCCCTGCAGCTGGGATCGAACCCGGCATCCTGGCATTACGAAGCGTTCGCATCGACTTAGCCACAGAGCCGACACATTCTATATATGCTACACTTTTATAGTGTGTGTTTCCACGACTCTATCCTTTATTCTTTATAGTGTGTGTTTCCATTACTCTATCAATCCTATATTTTTATAGTGTGTGTTTCCATGATTCTATCTATCCCACATTCTTTATATTGTGTGTTTTTACGAGTCTATCCTGCATTCTTTATAGTGTGTGTTTCCATTACTCTATCTATCCTATATTTTTATAGTGTGTGTTTCCATGACTCTGTCCGTCATTCTTTATAGTGTGTGTTTCCATGACTCGTATCTATCCTTCATTCTTTAAAGTGTGTGTTTTCATGACTCTATCTATCCTACATTCTTTATAGTGTGTGTTTCCACGATTCTATTTATCCTACATTCTTTATAGTGTGTGTTTCCACGACTCTATGAAAAAGAAAAAAAAATCCCCTTTTACGCCTTAGGCGCATCGGGTATATATGACTCTACCCTTCATTCTTTATAGTGTGTGTTTCCACGATTCTATCTATCCTACATTCTTTATAGTGTGTGTTTCCACGATTCTATTTATCCTACATTCTTTATAGTGTGTGTTTCCACGATTCTATTTATCCTACATTCTTTATAGTGTGTGTTTCCATGATTCTATCTATCCAACATTCTTTATACTGTGTGTTTCCACGATTCTATTTATCCTACATTCTTTATAGTGTGTGTTTCCATGATTCTATCTATCCTACATTCTTTATAGTGTGTGTTTCCACGATTCTGTCTATCCTACATTCTTTATAGTGTGTATTTCCACGATTCTATCTATCCTACATTCTTTATAGTGTGTGTTTCCACGATTCTGTCTATCCTACATTCTTTATAGTGTGTGTTTCCACGATTCTATCTATCCTACATTCTTTATAGTGTGTGTTTCCACGACTCTGTATATCCTACATTCTTTATAGTGTGTGTTTCCACGATTCTGTCTATCCTACATTTGTATAGTGTGTGTTTCCTCGATTCTATCTATCCTACATTTTTTATGAGGTGTGTTTCCACGGTTCTAATTGTCCTTCATTCTTTATAGTGTGTTTTTTAACGACTCTATCTATCCTACATTTTTATAGAGCGTGTTTCCACGATTCTATCTATCCTACATTTATATAGTGTGTGTTTCCACGATTCTGTCTATCCTACATTTGTATAGTGTGTGTTTCCTCGATTCTATCTATCCTACATTTTTTATGAGGTGTGTTTCCACGGTTCTATTTGTCCTTCATTCTTTATAGTGTGTTTTTTAACGACTCTATCTATCCTACATTTTTATAGTGCGTGTTTCACGATTCAATCTGTGGGAAAAAAAGGATCCCCTTTCACGCGCATCGGGTATATATGAAGAGTGCCCATATTTTTTCAGACCACCGGTACTTGGTGGGTAATGTGGTCAGCATTATGCCGGCCTTCTCTACTTCCCCAGTACAGCCATCCTGGTACCGATTTTAGACTGGGTCGACCTGCGACGCCCCATACCACGATAAAAATCCACGCAGCCAGAAGTGGGTTTCGATTACATTTTATATACAGGTTAGTTGCGTATCCTTTACAGGACTTTGCAGAACCAACCCCAACAGTGTGGTTCTTCTAAGCAAATTTACGTCAATTAGTTTGCCATTACTTTCTAGACTGACGGCTTTCTTGATACCACTGTCGAAACCAATGCAAGGCGCATCCCCTGCAGCTGGGATCGAACCCGGCATCCTGGCATTACGAAGCGTTCGCATCGACTTAGCCACAGAGCCGACACATTCTATATATGCTACACTTTTATAGTGTGTGTTTCCACGACTCTATCCTTTATTCTTTATAGTGTGTGTTTCCATTACTCTATCAATCCTATATTTTTATAGTGTGTGTTTCCATGATTCTATCTATCCCACATTCTTTATATTGTGTGTTTTTACGAGTCTATCCTGCATTCTTTATAGTGTGTGTTTCCATTACTCTATCTATCCTATATTTTTATAGTGTGTGTTTCCATGACTCTGTCCGTCATTCTTTATAGTGTGTGTTTCCATGACTCGTATCTATCCTTCATTCTTTAAAGTGTGTGTTTTCATGACTCTATCTATCCTACATTCTTTATAGTGTGTGTTTCCACGATTCTATTTATCCTACATTCTTTATAGTGTGTGTTTCCACGACTCTATGAAAAAGAAAAAAAAAATCCCCTTTTACGCCTTAGGCGCATCGGGTATATATGACTCTACCCTTCATTCTTTATAGTGTGTGTTTCCACGATTCTATCTATCCTACATTCTTTATAGTGTGTGTTTCCACGATTCTATTTATCCTACATTCTTTATAGTGTGTGTTTCCACGATTCTATTTATCCTACATTCTTTATAGTGTGTGTTTCCATGATTCTATCTATCCTACATTCTTTATACTGTGTGTTTCCACGATTCTATTTATCCTACATTCTTTATAGTGTGTGTTTCCATGATTCTATCTATCCTACATTCTTTATAGTGTGTGTTTCCACGATTCTGTCTATCCTACATTCTTTATAGTGTGTATTTCCACGATTCTATCTATCCTACATTCTTTATAGTGTGTGTTTCCACGATTCTGTCTATCCTACATTCTTTATAGTGTGTGTTTCCACGATTCTATCTATCCTACATTCTTTTATAGTGTGTGTTTCCACGACTCTGTATATCCTACATTCTTTATAGTGTGTGTTTCCACGATTCTGTCTATCCTACATTTGTATAGTGTGTGTTTCCTCGATTCTATCTATCCTACATTTTTTATGAGGTGTGTTTCCACGGTTCTAATTGTCCTTCATTCTTTATAGTGTGTTTTTTAACGACTCTATCTATCCTACATTTTTATAGAGCGTGTTTCCACGATTCTATCTATCCTACATTTATATAGTGTGTGTTTCCACGATTCTGTCTATCCTACATTTGTATAGTGTGTGTTTCCTCGATTCTATCTATCCTACATTTTTTATGAGGTGTGTTTCCACGGTTCTATTTGTCCTTCATTCTTTATAGTGTGTTTTTTTAACGACTCTATCTATCCTACATTTTTATAGTGCGTGTTTCACGATTCAATCTGTGGGAAAAAAAGGATCCCCTTTCACGCGCATCGGGTATATATGAAGAGTGCCCATATTTTTTCAGACCACCGGTAGTTGGTGGGTAATGTGGTCAGCATTATGCCGGCCTTCTCTACTTCCCCAGTACAGCCATCCTGGTACCGATTTTAGACTGGGTCGACCTGCGACGCCCCATACCACGATAAAAATCCACGCAGCCAGAAGTGGGTTTCGATTACATTTTATATACAGGTTAGTTGCGTATCCTTTACAGGACTTTGCAGAACCAACCCCAACAGTGTGGTTCTTCTAAGCAAATTTACGTCAATTAGTTTGCCATTACTTTCTAGACTGACGGCTTTCTTGATACCACTGTCGAAACCAATGCAAGGCACATCCCCTGCAGCTGGGATCGAACCCGGCATCCTGGCATTACGAAGCGTTCGCATCGACTTAGCCACAGAGCCGACACATTCTATATATGCTACACTTTTATAGTGTGTGTTTCCACGACTCTACCCTTTATTCTTTATAGTGTGTGTTTCCATTACTCTATCAATCCTATATTTTTATAGTGTGTGTTTCCATGATTCTGTCTATCCCACATTCTTTATATTGTGTGTTTTTACGAGTCTATCCTGCATTCTTTATAGTGTGTGTTTCCATTACTCTATCTATCCTATATTTTTATAGTGTGTGTTTCCATGACTCTGTCCGTCATTCTTTATAGTGTGTGTTTCCATGACTCGTATCTATCCTTCATTCTTTAAAGTGTGTGTTTTCATGACTCTATCTATCCTACATTCTTTATAGTGTGTGTTTCCATGACTCTATCTATCCATTTAATGCAGAGATACTCACCACCTATGTAACCAAAACTAATAATGCGGATACTACAAATAACATAGACACAAATTGGGACTTTTTCAAGAACACACTGACGAACGCTGCAGTAAACACAGTTGGTTATGTACAAAAGCAGAAGAAGAAGTGGCTAAGCGACAACACCTGGTCAAAATTCCAAGAAAGGAAACAAGCAAAATTAACACTTTTATCCAAAAAAGACACATCTTCATACGAAAAATACAGTACGCTAGACAAAGAAGTGAAATCAAATGCAAGGAAAGACAAACAGAACTTCATACACGACCTCGCCTCCGATGCTGAAACAGCTGCCAAGATTGGAAACAACAAAGCCGTATTCCATATTATGAAACAACTGTGCAATCACTCACCTACACTAAATACACCCATTAAAGACAAGCAGGGTAAACTACTGCTATCCGACGACCAACAAACAAAGCGATGGGCAGAACATTTCAAGGAAATATTAAATAGGCCAAATCCTGACATCATTCCCAATTTAGAAGAAGAAATTATTACACCAACACTAATTGCCTCCAGCGAGTCATCCACAATAGAGGAGATTAAAACAGCTATTAAAAAATTAGGAATAAACAAAGCTACCGGAGAGGACAACATCTCAGGGGAAATGCTCAAAGCAGCGGATGAAAACACCCTGCAACATTTGCTCCAGCTGATGGATGAAGTCTGGCAAAACGAATACCTACCACAACAATGGAAAGATGGTGTAATCTTCAAATTACCTAAAAAAGGTGATTTATCCGATTGTAACAACTGGAGAGGCATCACCCTGCTTTCGATACCAGGGAAACTATTTTGTAGTATGCTACTAGAAAGATTGAACAAATCCATAGATGAAAGATTAAGGGAAGAACAAGCCGGTTTTAGATCCAAGCGGTCATGCATAGACCACATCTTTACTCTTAGAATAATTGTTGAAGATTCTACAGAATTTCAGTCGAAATTATTGATCAACTTTGTCGACTTTCAAAAAGCCTTCGACAGTATCCATCGTCCAACACTCTGGAAATTGCTTAACATCTATGGTTTCCCCATCAAATATATCAACATCATAAAATCTTTTTATAATGAAACACGATGCTGTGTAAGAACTGATTCCGGCAATTCTGACTGGTTCCCGGTGGAAACAGGAGTGAAGCAAGGCTGTGTCCTATCGCCGATGCTTTTTGGTATAGCAATCGACTGGGTCATGCGCAAGTGCATAAATAAGGCAAATTTAGGCATTACATGGGTTGACAACATTCTGGAAGACCTAGACTTCGCCGACGACATAGCACTCCTGAGTTCAGAACACACAGACGCCCAAGAAAAAATCAATCGACTCCAGAATTTCTCAGAACAAATTGGACTCTGTGATGAGGTGCTGTGCATGGTCTTCACGATTACATAGTGGCAAGCAGAAAGTCCGTGCAACAAGGGACAGCACGAGATACTTGTGCCTAGTCGAGGAAGCGAGGGAAAGCCCGAGCTAGCCTCGTGGTCAGTCGATCATCAGAAGTCAGAGAAGACGGTTGTAGTATTTGAAGATGTTGTCTTTATGTTGCGCAAATGTTTAATGTTCGAAAATGTCGCGAGTGAAATAAATGTGAATAATGTGTTGAACATGTGAAATAAATGGACGAGAATAAACTGACAGAATGTACCAAGAAGCTGAGCGGCGTTTGTGTTGTCAACCCTAGACGTTAAAGTTGGTGTAAATCAAGGTTCATGTCAAGTCTACGTCAAGGTTCAGTTCAAGCAGACCACGATTCATTCTAAGTTGAACCAGAATCATTCCAAGTGAAGCATTAATTTATTACAAGTGGGGTGCTTGTCCGAAGGAAATTAGAAACCACGCGGACCATAAGCATAGGAAAACATTTTTGTTTCTTCCAAGGTAAGATAAACATGCGGAAAACAGTGTACTTCACCCGAGCAGAGCCTATAATTAACACAGCAAGCGCCGACAGGTCCGCTTCCGACCAATGAAAACCGGTGTGTCATCTACGCCCTGCCACACACCGTATCACCAAGTTTTGCGGATTCAGGAAGTTTCATGTTTACCAAAGGTACATATCGTAAATATTATAAATCAAGTTTGTGAATTAAATCAGATTTGTGACGATTATTGTTTCGCGGAAACCAGCAAACTATGAACTACGTTTGGGAACAAAAGTTACGTTAAGCTTTATAACCACAGTGACATTTTAACATCAATGTGCGTTTATCAGAATGGCATCTAAACGGTTGATAAAAAGTAAGAACACTGTGTCGCAAGTATCTTCAGCGACAACAATGAAAGATACATCGATAAGTAACCAGAAGATCAAGATGTGCATTTTTTGTAAGTACCAGCACAGTTCTTCGACTATCTGCGACAGAGATCCTAAATATTCAAGTTATATTGAAGACTTGGTAAATAAAAAGTGGCAAAATAAACAAAAGAATAACCTTAAAAAGTGCCACTTCTGTAAAGCATTCGGACATATTGTAAAACACTGTGTTGGGAAACAGATGTTAAAAGACAAAAAAAGATCCTTCTTTGCAAAAACTAATTCAGAAAGAATGGATTCAGAAGGTATTCCTACTCTAGATTGTGTAGCATGCGACTGGTTGAAGAAACAGGGAAAAACATCAGAGCCACATATAATGTTGAGAGGAACAGTCCAAATGAAATGCCCAGGAACTAAAAAGATAAAGAACGAAATCGTAATTGCAGAATTAGAATCCAGCAAGAGTAGTAATACAAGCAAGAAAGTTGAAACGAAAAAGACAGGAGCCACTGAAACAGAGAAAAAGTCAAAATCAGAAACAATGAAAAGTAATCAAGCAAAGGATATCACTATTCCAACAATGACATCAGTCGAGACAAGAGCAACTCCATGTATGAAAAAACCAGACTGTGAAATACTAATAGATAAACAAGCCATGAATAAAGAATTTTCATTTTTAGAGGACAATAAATATATAGATTATGATCAATTCCACAGAGCAGAAAGTCAGAAATATTGGGAAAAGTCAACTAAATGTTTGATAAACAAGAAACCAGCACAAATGCAATTAAATCGAAAATCAAATATCACTTTGGTACGTGACAAATTTTTAGAAAAATCTGATTATAGCGGAGAAATAATTTACTGTTTAGACAGAGAAGGTTTGTTGATGCGATTTCGGACAGCTTATATTTATTTGAAGTCGCCCTATATATCAAGACCATTGAAAGTACTGGTATTGAGCAACATCGGAACAGATGTGATTCTGGGATACAAAGACTTCAACATTAGAGACTGTTCTGATGAAGACATACGAGTCTGGGAACAAAGTCATCTCTATCAATAAAAATAACAGCCATCACAGTTTGACATGCCATCACAGTTTGACCAGCCATCACAGTTTGACCAGCCATCACAGTTTGACATGTCATCACAGTTTGACATGCCATCACAGTTTGACCAGCCATCACAGTTTGACCAGCCATTACAGTTTGACCAGTCATCACAGTTTGACCAGCCATCACAGTTTGACATGCCATCACAGTTTGACCAGCCATCACAGTTTGACATGCCATCACAGTTTGACCAGTCATCACAGTTTGACCAGCCATCACAGTTTGACCAGCCATCACAGTTTGACCAGCCATCACAGTTTGACCAGCCATCACAGTTTGACATGCCATCACAGTTTGACCAGTCATCACAGTTTGACCAGTCAAAACAGTTTGACCAGCCATCTCAGTTTGACCAGCCAAATAGTTTGACCAGCCATCACAGTTTGATCAGCCATCACAGTTTGACCAACCAAAATCAGAAATCACCAACCTGTACTGTACAGTGAATGAACAGAAACATATCAACCACTGAATTATTCAAATTTGAAAATCACCATCAAGGAACACGAAATTGATTTTTCTCCAGATACCTCAAAATCGACCATTGAAACATTTCAAAATCATCAAATTCTAAGCAACACTTCAAGAGCATCTATACAATATCAAGATCGTCGAATACCAAACGTATCATAAAATAAAGAATGCGAGAATAATGAAGCATTCCTACAGTTTTAAGCACAATCAACAGCCACAAAAATGTCAGTAGTACATCGTGTGTACACAAATATTAATTGTGAAAGTTAATCAAGTTAATAATCTAGTGTTTGTGTAAATATCAAATTAATGAAGTATTTTAAAAAGTGCATAAACACCTGGTTTCATTTATAAGTCACATACTGTGTGTATTGAACACCTTCCGTTTAATTTCATTACGAATTATTTTAAAGGTGGCATATCAGTAAATAAATTGTTAAATTGATAAGTATTTTTAAAAAAGTGCATAAACACCTGGTTTCATTTAGAAGTCACATACTGTGTGTATTGAACACCTTCCGTTTAATTTCATTACGAATTATTTTAAAGGTGGCATATTAGTGTATACAGTCACTGAACAATGATAATAGTATTGTGTTAACTTATAAAATTATAATATTTTTAGTCAGTATATTTCCAAGATTACCAGCTATCCTACCATGAAAGACCCAAGAGCAGAACAGACTGTCGAGGGAACCAAGGAATGAGAACCTGGAAAGCAAGCGTCAGAGTACAAGCAAGACATACACAGCCTGCAGGGATGGACAAGATCAAGGATAGTTATTGGAATGAATGGGAATGAAAGAGAATAAAACAGGAATGAATGATGAATGAAAGATTTGTGGGTAGTATTTTAATAGTGTACATGCATTTAACTTAGGTTAGTAGTTCATTAGGAATAGTTTAGTATTCATGTAATGACAGAGTTAGTAGTTCATTAGGAATAGTTTAGTATTCATGTAATAACAGAGTTAATAGTTCAAAAGTTTAAAAAAAAAAAAAAAAAAAATTCTCTCTCCCCAGGAACAGCACAACCGAATTAAAGATTTAGCAATAGATCATATAGAAATCTTTTTCCACAGAATGATTTACATAAATTCAATTTGAAATGTTTTGGCATAGGTACACAGCACAGGGACATGCTAAAGTTGTCCACCACATCCAAGATTAGGAACCATCTATAGTTATACTGATGCTGAATAGACATACTGATGGTAAAGAAAAAATGTACACATCAAAGCACAAGCACAGTAGAGCAGTTGAACTCATCTGTATCCATTTAAAGGGGGAAAAGGTGTGTGGGATTCCTTGGAGTTGAATACTCTGTTAAAGGTGATGTAGAGACTGGTGGGGAAACCCTAAACTCTATTAAAAATCATCCCAATATTCATTTCATCTGAGATTCCTTGGAGTTGAATACTCTGTTAAAGGTGGTTATAGACCTGGAGGAAACTTTAAGATCTATGAAAAATATATCTCAGCTATCATTGTTTTCATGTTAGATTCCTTGGAGTTGGGTAATTACTCTGTGAAAGGTGAGACTTTGGTCTATGAAAAAAATATCTCAACATGCATTTTTTTTTTCTGTGGTAGATTCCTTGGGGTTGGGTAATTACCCTGTAAAAGGTGTTATAGAGCTTTTGGGAAACTAGAAGCACTATGTTAAATATATCTTACCACTATCATATCGGCTAAGAGTCCTTGGGGTTTAACACCCTGTGAAAGGTGAGGTAGAAACATTGGTTAAATCCAATTTTCTACGTAATAAATATCTCAAAGCTGACCATCATCTTATCACTATCATATCGGCTAAGAGTCCTTGGGGTTTAACACCCTGTAAAAGGTGATGTAGAAATATTGGTTCAATCCAATTTTCTATGTAGTAAATATCTCAAAGCTGATCATCATCACTATCATTTCACTTTGAACCTGATAGAGTAGATATAGTGACTAGACAATTCTACAGATGCAATAGGTATAAAGCTGGTTTAAACTCTTCACCAGCTCAGTACAGGGAAAGCATGCAGTAAATACTAAAAGCAGTTTTAAAGGGCATTAATTAAGGATAATCAGGAACTATAATCCCTAGCAGTAATACATTTAAATTGATTTATTATCCCTCTAGTAAATATCTCAAAGCTGACCATTAACATCACCATCATCACTGTAATAAATTAATGCTTCACTTGGAATGATTCTGGTTCAACTTAGAATGAATCGTGGTCTGCTTGAACTGAACCTTGACGTAGACTTGACATGAACCTTGATTTACACCAACTTTAACGTCTAGGGTTGACAACATAAACGCCGCTCAGCTTCTTGGTACATTCTGTCAGTTTATTCTCGTCCATTTATTTCACATGTTCAACACATTATTCACATTTATTTCACTCGCGACATTCCCTTGTTGCACGGACTTTCTGCTTGCCACTATGTAATCGTGAAGACCATGCACAGAACCTCATCACATACTCCCCCCTTTTTAACAAAATGATACTTTATGGAACATCCAGTATCATTTTCCCTTTTACTGATAGATGACTCAATGGAACATAAATCTAACCTCAATTACTGCCCTTGGTTTCAAAATTTTTTCTGTATGTTTTTTTTAAAGTACTGATCTGGTGATAGATATCTCATCTTTACACCTATTGCATCTGTAGTATAACTTCGTCACTATATCTATTCTATGATGTTCGAGTGAAATAATGATCATTGTGATGATGGTGATGTTAATGGTCAGCTTTGAGATATTTACTAGAGGGATAATAAATCAATTTAAATGTATTACTGCTAGGGATTATAGTTCCTGATTATCCTTAATTACTGCCCTTTAAAACTGCTTTTAGTATTTACTGCATGCTTTCCCTGTACTGAGCTGGTGAAGAGTTTAAACCAGCTTTATACCTATTGCATCTGTAGAATTGTCTAGTCACTATATCTACTCTATCAGGTTCAAAGTGAAATGATAGTGATGATGATCAGCTTTGAGATATTTACTACATAGAAAATTGGATTGAACCAATATTTCTACATCACCTTTTACAGGGTGTTAAACCCCAAGGACTCTTAGCCGATATGATAGTGATAAGATGATGGTCAGCTTTGAGATATTTATTACGTAGAAAATTGGATTTAACCAATGTTTCTACCTCACCTTTCACAGGGTGTTAAACCCCAAGGACTCTTAGCCGATATGATAGTGGTAAGATATATTTAACATAGTGCTTCTAGTTTCCCAAAAGCTCTATAACACCTTTTACAGGGTAATTACCCAACCCCAAGGAATCTACCACAGAAAAAAAAAAATGCATGTTGAGATATTTTTTTCATAGACCAAAGTCTCACCTTTCACAGAGTAATTACCCAACTCCAAGGAATCTAACATGAAAACAATGATAGCTGAGATATATTTTTCATAGATCTTAAAGTTTCCTCCAGGTCTATACCCACCTTTAACAGAGTATTCAACTCCAAGGAATCTCAGATGAAATGATGACTAATGGGATGATCTTTCATAGAGTTTAGGGTTTCCCCACCAGTCTCTACATCACCTTTAACAGAGTATTCAACTCCAAGGAATCCCACACACCTTTCCCCCCTTTAAATGGATACAGATGAGTTCAACTCCTCTACTGTGCTTGTGCTTTGATGTGTACATTTTTTCTTTACCATCAGTATGTCTATTCAGCATCAGTATAACTATAGATGGTTCCTAATCTTGGATGTGGTGGACAACTTTAGCATGTCCCTGTGCTGTGTACCTATGCCAAAACATTTCAAATTGAATTTATGTAAATCATTCTGTGGAAAAAGATTTCTATATGATCTATTGCTAAATCTTTAATTCGGTTGTGCTGTTCCTGGGGAGAGAGAATTTTTTTTTTTTTTTTTTTAAACTTTTGAACTATTAACTCTGTTATTTCATGAATACTAAACTATTCCTAATGAACTACTAACTCTGTCATTACATGAATACTAAACTATTCCTAATGAACTACTAACCTAAGTTAAATGCATGTACACTATTAAAATACTACCCACAAATCTTTCATTCATCATTCATTCCTGTTTTATTCTCTTTCATTCCCATTCATTCCAATAACTATCCTTGATCTTGATCCATCCCTGCAGGCTGTGTGTCTTGCTTTTACTCTGACGCTTGCTTTCCAGGTTCTCATTCCTTGGTTCCCTCGACAGTCTGTTCTGCTCTTGGGTCTTTCATGGTAGGATAGCTGGTAATCTTGGAAATATACTGACTAAAAATATTATAATTTTATAAGTTAACACAATACTATTATCATTGTTCAGTGACTGTATACACTAATATGCCACCTTTAAAATAATTCGTAATGAAATTAAACGGAAGGTGTTCAATACACACAGTATGTGACTTCTAAATGAAACCAGGTGTTTATGCACTTTTTTAAAAATACTTATCAATTTAACAATTTATTTACTGATATGCCACCTTTAAAATAATTCGTAATGAAATTAAACGGAAGGTGTTCAATACACACAGTATGTGACTTATAAATGAAACCAGGTGTTTATGCACTTTTTTAAAATACTTCATTAATTTGATATTTACACAAACACTAGATTATTAACTTGATTAACTTTCACAATTAATATTTGTGTACACACGATGTACTACTGACATTTTTGTGGCTGTTGATTGTGCTTAAACTGTAGGAATGCTTCATTATTCTCGCATTCTTTATTTTATGATACGTTTGGTATTCGACGATCTTGATATTGTATAGATGCTCTTGAAGTGTTGCTTAGAATTTGATGATTTTGAAATGTTTCAATGGTCGATTTTGAGGTATCTGGAGAAAAATCAATTTCGTGTTCCTTGATGGTGATTTTCAAATTTGAATAATTCAGTGGTTGATATGTTTCTGTTCATTCACTGTACAGTACAGGTTGGTGATTTCTGATTTTGGTTGGTCAAACTGTGATGGCTGATCAAACTGTGATGGCTGGTCAAACTATTTGGCTGGTCAAACTGAGATGGCTGGTCAAACTGTTTTGACTGGTCAAACTGTGATGACTGGTCAAACTGTGATGGCATGTCAAACTGTGATGGCTGGTCAAACTGTGATGGCTGGTCAAACTGTGATGACTGGTCAAACTGTGATGGCATGTCAAACTGTGATGGCTGGTCAAACTGTGATGGCATGTCAAACTGTGATGGCTGGTCAAACTGTGATGACTGGTCAAACTGTAATGGCTGGTCAAACTGTGATGGCTGGTCAAACTGTGATGGCATGTCAAACTGTGATGACATGTCAAACTGTGATGGCTGGTCAAACTGTGATGGCATGTCAAACTGTGATGGCTGTTATTTTTATTGATAGAGATGACTTTGTTCCCAGACTCGTATGTCTTCATCAGAACAGTCTCTAATGTTGAAGTCTTTGTATCCCAGAATCACATCTGTTCCGATGTTGCTCAATACCAGTACTTTCAATGGTCTTGATATATAGGGCGACTTCAAATAAATATAAGCTGTCCGAAATCGCATCAACAAACCTTCTCTGTCTAAACAGTAAATTATTTCTCCGCTATAATCAGATTTTTCTAAAAATTTGTCACGTACCAAAGTGATATTTGATTTTCGATTTAATTGCATTTGTGCTGGTTTCTTGTTTATCAAACATTTAGTTGACTTTTCCCAATATTTCTGACTTTCTGCTCTGTGGAATTGATCATAATCTATATATTTATTGTCCTCTAAAAATGAAAATTCTTTATTCATGGCTTGTTTATCTATTAGTATTTCACAGTCTGGTTTTTTCATACATGGAGTTGCTCTTGTCTCGACTGATGTCATTGTTGGAATAGTGATATCCTTTGCTTGATTACTTTTCATTGTTTCTGATTTTGACTTTTTCTCTGTTTCAGTGGCTCCTGTCTTTTTCGTTTCAACTTTCTTGCTTGTATTACTACTCTTGCTGGATTCTAATTCTGCAATTACGATTTCGTTCTTTATCTTTTTAGTTCCTGGGCATTTCATTTGGACTGTTCCTCTCAACATTATATGTGGCTCTGATGTTTTTCCCTGTTTCTTCAACCAGTCGCATGCTACACAATCTAGAGTAGGAATACCTTCTGAATCCATTCTTTCTGAATTAGTTTTTGCAAAGAAGGATCTTTTTTTGTCTTTTAACATCTGTTTCCCAACACAGTGTTTTACAATATGTCCGAATGCTTTACAGAAGTGGCACTTTTTAAGGTTATTCTTTTGTTTATTTTGCCACTTTTTATTTACCAAGTCTTCAATATAACTTGAATATTTAGGATCTCTGTCGCAGATAGTCGAAGAACTGTGCTGGTACTTACAAAAAATGCACATCTTGATCTTCTGGTTACTTATCGATGTATCTTTCATTGTTGTCGCTGAAGATACTTGCGACACAGTGTTCTTACTTTTTATCAACCGTTTAGATGCCATTCTGATAAACGCACATTGATGTTAAAATGTCACTGTGGTTATAAAGCTTAACGTAACTTTTGTTCCCAAACGTAGTTCATAGTTTGCTGGTTTCCGCGAAACAATAATCGTCACAAATCTGATTTAATTCACAAACTTGATTTATAATATTTACGATATGTACCTTTGGTAAACATGAAACTTCCTGAATCCGCAAAACTTGGTGATACGGTGTGTGGCAGGGCGTAGATGACACACCGGTTTTCATTGGTCGGAAGCGGACCTGTCGGCGCTTGCTGTGTTAATTATAGGCTCTGCTCGGGTGAAGTACACTGTTTTCCGCATGTTTATCTTACCTTGGAAGAAACAAAAATGTTTTCCTATGCTTATGGTCCGCGTGGTTTCTAATTTCCTTCGGACAAGCACCCCACTTGTAATAAATTAATGCTTCACTTGGAATGATTCTGGTTCAACTTAGAATGAATCGTGGTCTGCTTGAACTGAACCTTGACGTAGACTTGACGTGAAGACCATGCACAGCACCTCATCACATAAATAATGATCATTATTTCACTCGAACATCATAGAATAGATATAGTGACGAAGTTATACTACAGATGCAATAGGTGTAAAGATGAGATATCTATCACCAGATCAGTACTTTAAAAAAAACATACAGAAAAAATTTTGAAACCAAGGGCAGTAATTGAGGTTAGATTTATGTTCCATTGAGTCATCTATCAGTAAAAGGGAAAATGATACTGGATGTTCCATAAAGTATCATTTTGTTAAAAAGGGGGGAGTATGTGATGAGGTGCTGTGCATGGTCTTCACGATTACATAGTGGCAAGCAGAAAGTCCGTGCAACAAGGGACAGCACGAGATACTTGTGCCTAGTCGAGGAAGCGAGGGAAAGCCCGAGCTAGCCTCGTGGTCAGTCGATCATCAGAAGTCAGAGAAGACGGTTGTAGTATTTGAAGATGTTGTCTTTATGTTGCGCAAATGTTTAATGTTCGAAAATGTCGCGAGTGAAATAAATGTGAATGTGTTGAACATGTGAAATAAATGGACGAGAATAAACTGACAGAATGTACCAAGAAGCTGAGCGGCGTTTGTGTTGTCAACCCTAGACGTTAAAGTTGGTGTAAATCAAGGTTCATGTCAAGTCTACGTCAAGGTTCAGTTCAAGCAGACCACGATTCATTCTAAGTTGAACCAGAATCATTCCAAGTGAAGCATTAATTTATTAGACTCCAAATTAACACCGCAAAAACAAAAATTCTAGACCTTACCAACAGTTCAGTTGATATCACGCTGAACAACAACAGCCTTGAAAAAGTCAACAGTTTCACTTATCTAGGGAGCAAGATGTCATCTACAGGAGATACCGCACCAGAAATATCATTTAGAATAGCACTGGCATCTAGTGCCTTCAATAAACTGTCTAACATCTGGAAATCAAAGACACTTAGCAAACACACAAAACTCAAGATCTTCAATTCTTGTGTGATTCCAGTACTAACCTATGGATGCGAGAGTTGGAAATCAACGAAAACTCTAGACACAAAATTAGACAGTTTTGAAAATAAATGCCTTAGAAGAATACTAAATTTCAAATGGTCAGATTTCCGAACCAATACACAAATAAGGCAAGAATCCAGGCAAGAGTATGTGTCTAATTTTATACGAAAACGCCGCTGGAACTATGTCGGCCACGTCCTTAGAATGGATAAATCAAGACTTCCTTACCAAGCCCTCATTTGGACACCACAGGGGAAAAGATCTCGTGGAAGACCAAGGGAAACCCTACGTAGAACTATCATCAGGGAAGGCTCGCTCATGGGCGACTCAAACATCCAAGACCTACAACGGATTGCAACGGACCGCCGTGCATGGAGAGTCACGACCTCTGCCCTATGTGCCGCACTCGACACAAGAGGAAAGACTAACTAACTAATCTATCCTACATTCTTTATAGTGTGTGTTTCCACGACTGTATCCTTTATTCTTTATAGTGTGTGTTTTCCTGACTCTATCTATCCTACATTCTTTATAGTGTGTTTCTGCGACTCTATCCTTCATTCTTTATAGTGTGTGTTTCCATGACTCTATCCTTCCTTCTTTATAGTGTGTGTTTTCCTGACTCTATCTATCCTTAATTCTTTATAGTGTGTGTTTGCACGACTCTGTCTATCCTACATTTTTATAGTGTGTGTTTCCACGACTTTATCTATCTTTAATTCTTTATAGTGTGTGTTTCCACGACTCTGTCCTTCATTATTTATATTGTGTGTTTCCACGACTCTATCCTTCATTCTTTATAGTGTGTGTTTTCATGACTCTATCCTTGATTCTTTATAGTGTGTGTTTTTACGACTCTATCCTTGATTCTTTATAGTGTGTGTTTTTACGACTCTATCCTTGATTCTTTATAGTGTGTGTTTCCTCGACTCTATCCTTGATTCTTTATAGTGTGTGTTTTCACGACTCTGTCCTACATTTTTATAGTGTGTGTTTGTGTTTCCATGACTCTATCTATCCTTCATTCTTTATAGTGTGTGTTTCCACGATTCTGTCTATCCTACATTCTTTATAGTGTGTGTTTGTGTTTTCATGACTCTATCTATACTACATTCTTTATAGTGTGTGTTTCCACGACTGTATCCTAAATTTTTATAGTGTGTGTTTTCACGACTCTATCCTACATTTTTATAGTGTGTGTTTCCGCGACTCTATCCTTTATTCTGTATAGTGTGTTTTTCCACCACTCTAACCTTCATTCTTTATAGTGTGTGTTTTCACGACTCTATCCTACATTTTTATAGTGTATGTTTCCACAACTCTACCCTACATTTTTTATAAAGCCCACAGAAGTTTGGAGACAAACAAAGTTGTTATATTATCCCCCCCCCCCCTTTCCACCACCCCCCCCCCCCAAAAAAAAAGACGTGTGGGTCTCTACCATATAACATATGATAGATATCGTCCTGCCAGCCGTAAATGCAATTGTGGATTCAATCTTATCAAGGAAGACTGCTGGTAATACCTGCTGTCGTGCTCAAAAGCTACTGAATGTCATGAATGTTGCCTAACACAGTGACATTAACCCTTTTCAGTGCAGCCGGTTGCAAAGTTCCTATCTGAGAAATTTCACGGTTTGTGGGGTTTGTGGCGTAAAAATCACCTAATTCATAGATCAACTCATGCGCATGGATGCTCCAAGATGATAACTATTGATTTTGTACGTCCCAGTAGCAAGTTGTCCTAAAGTCAGGGCTTGAAGAGGGCATCGAGATGTTGATATACTTTATGTCAGCTGCACTGAAAAGGGTTAATGTCACTGTGTTAGGCAACATCTATGACACTACTAGCCCTCTTGTTGTCTAGGTTGTGTGCAGATGTGCGTCTTTCAGTAGCTTTTGAGCACGACTACAACAGCAGATATTACCAGCACTCATCCGTTTGTGATTTTTTTTTTTTTTTTTTTTTTTTTTTTTTTTTTTTTTTGTTGTTGTTGATAAGATTGAATCCACTATTGCATATACTCCTGGCAGGACGATATCTATCATTGCTGATTTCACTTCTTCCTACTCCTCCCCCTCCTACTCTTCCTGCATCTTCTTCTTCTTATTCTTCTTTCTTCTTCTTGTTCTTCTTCTTGTTCTTCTTCCTCTTCTTCTTCTTATTCTTCTTCTTCTTCTCCTTCTTCTTCTCCTCCTCCTTAATTGTTTTTCCTTTTTATTCCTCTTCTTCTTTTTCTCCTCCTCCTTCTTCTTCTCCTTCTTCCTTTTTTATCATTATTTTTCTCTATCTTATCCCTTTTCTCCTCCTCCTTATTATTATTATTTGTCTTCTTCTTATTCTCTTTCTTCTTCTTCTTCTTCTCCTTCTTCTTCTTCTCCTCCTTTTTCTTCTCCTTCTCCTTCTCATTATTATTATTTTTCCCCTTTTTTTTTCTTCTTCGCTTTTTTCTTCTTCTTTTTCTTTGTCTTTTTCTTCTTCTTCTTCTTCTTCTTCTTCTTCTTCTTCTTCTTCTTCTTCTTCTTCTTCTTCTTCTTCTTCTTCTTCTTCTTCTTCTTCTTCTTCTTCTTCTTCTTCTTCTCCTCCTCCTCCTCCTCCTGCTTCTTCTCCTCCTTCTCAATTTTTTCCTCTCCCCATCCTTCTCCTTCTCCTCCGCTTCCTCACCATCTTCTTGTGTCAGATCTAGAATAGGCTAGGAATCAAGACTCTCTCTTCAGTTCCTTATCATCTGACATTTTAAGTCTTTCAGTACCAGGTAACTTACTATCCAGTTATTGGTTACACTTTTTACGATACCAGTATCTCATCTGCTGTTGTCAGACACTTATGTTTTTGTTTTTTTTAATTGTAGTATAAATGTTACTTTAACGTCTTCAGTTATTTATCTGTATTGCTTTGAATGCGTTAGTATTCATACAAATTTTATAGACGGGGTTCTAAGAATACCATGGGCATCATGCAGCCTATCTACCACCCCCTGAAATATTAGACTGTCCCATGACCTGTGGATTTCCCCTGTTTGGGGTAGGATATTAATAAAGCACCTGAAACCTGTTCTGTTTTCTTTTGCCCAGTATTTTCCCCCACACCAAGCTAAATTCTGGTTATTGTTATTTTATTCAGGGGTTCACACAGTTTGTTCATTTATAATTATGAGTACCCAGAAACAGCTTATAAACAACATATTCATACCAATACTGTTCTACCAGTGCCAGACTCCGGCATTATCAAATGCTAACCTACGTGAAATAACATCTGGGAAATGAGATGCATGAGAAATGCCACCAACTTAACCATCCTTTACAAAGTTAGAAATGATATTAGCAGACCGACTGTAGGAACAAAATTTTCTGGCCAGATACAGTCTCAAACACTAAACTACTTCAAGCCACAAACCAAGAAACTTTAGACAGTATGATTACCAAGAGAAGATGGAAATGGCTTGGCCACGTTATGAGAATGACTTCTGATATACCTGCCAAAACAGCTCTCACATGGACACCAGAGGGAAAGAGAAAACAGGGGCGCCCAAAAACAACATGGAGACGAACGATGGAAAGTGACCTGAGTGCGGCATCTTTGACATGGAAAACTGCACTGAAGATTGCACAGGACAGGAAAGCATGGAAAGTCCTCTCTGAAGCCTCATGTGCCACTAGGCATAACGAGAACTGATGACTGTAGGAACAACACCAAACAGCAACAGCAAACAGCAACACCAAACAGCAACACCAAACCTCAACACCAAACAGCAACACCAAACAGCAACACCAAACAGCAAATTCATTGAGAAACAGAAGATCAGATAGTTTGGTTATTTGGTAAGAATTCAGCCAGAACAACGACTATCGCAGGCTGCCCTATGAGATAAAGGTAAAGGTAAAGTCGGGAGATGTGAACTAGCGTCATTGCACACAGTTATAAACCATCAGTGCTCTGCCACCAGTACGGACAGCTGATAAGAATTGTCCGCCTGTGCCGCCATTCGCACGTAGCTACAGCGACGTTCCTCCATTTACCATAGAGTGTCAACTCTGGTACCCATTTCCTAGAGGCTTGGTGAACCCCAGGAACCGCCCGGTTTCGAACACTGACCTTGGGCTGTAGCGAGTCGCAGCTGGATTTGAAAGCAAGCCTCTTATTGACTGCGCTAACGCAGCCTCCTATGAGAATATTGATTGATGACATTAAAGAGTGTCCACATGGACATGGAATGACAGTAGCCCATGTTGTCCATCAAGCAATGGATCGCAAACTGTTCCTGCCCCCAACACTTAACAGCAGAACTGGAAAATGATGATGATAATGATGAATCACCATTTATAATTTACCCTTATTCTTTGTGTATATCAGTGTCGGTATGTGTGTGTGTATTAGTAATGCTAGCGAATGTCATTTTGTTTGTGTCATGATTAGTAGCAGTAGTAAATTATACCCCACCGAGACATCACACCAGCAACAAACACCTGATGACACAAAGTGCCACAATGCGGATGAGGATCACCCTTGGAGAGGTCACGGAAACCACGTTAAGCCATTAGGCCATATTTATGGCCGAGCTATATTGCGGCCCTTGGCAAAAGCCAAGGTTGGGGCTCCAAAATAACGAAAAATTGCATCCCACAAGGGGATGATGAATATAATGTTCCATCATGGTAAGATACCTATGACTGACTGACTGACTTTCTACCCCACCAGGACATCGTACTAGTGATAAACACAATGTGCCACCATGTGGGTGAGGATCACCGTGGAGAGGTCCCAGAAACCGCGCTCAGCCTTTAGGCCATATTTATGGCCAGGCTATATTGCGGCCCTTGGCAAAGCCAGAGTCGGCCTTCAAATAACGAAAAATTTCATCCTAAAGGGCAGAAGTAAGCAGATTGATACCTAGGAAACGAAAATTAGAACTATTTGATGTCAGATGTTATTAATTTCTCTATTCACAATATACACAACACTTGTCTCCAGTACAACATCTCCATTGTCCCCAGTTCCTCTATCATTTCATTACTCATTGTCCTGCTTTCAAATCCATGCAGAAAACCAACACATTCAGGTCAGAACTTGTGATGATACTGCCTTTTTTTTTTTTTTTCGACTTTACATGTTTTAACGAAGTATTATTTCCCTTCATTTGATGATGGTCCGTCTATCTATCTACAGGTCTGCGCGATGCTTTTGGAGCAGGGAGCTAAACCAAATGAGGTGGATAATGACAGTAGAATAGCTTTGATCCAAGCTTCTCAGGAGGGTCACCTAGAGGTTGTCAAGAAGTTGGTAGAGGCTGGATCAAATGTCAATCACAGGTCACATGACGGCAAGACTGCTTTAAGGGTGGCTGCAGTAGAGTCCCATAAAGAGGTATGTACAAATATAATGTTTAACATTTGCTCAAGAATTCATATCACAGCACTCCCGACATTCCCATAAGCGCTCCGCCCTCGTCTTCAGCAGTGAGCGCACAGCCCTCATTTCTGATGGTACCAGTCTGATTGTATATTCAGCTCACTTGTCCCTTAAGTGTTGATCATGGGCCAGATCCCCTGGTAACTACTTGAAGCACCATTTCCCTCAGACTGTAATGATCCATCTGTGTCTCTGCATAGTCCTCCCCCCCCCCCCCCAAGGGACCTTACAACATCTAACTTGGCATGCATCAGTTCAACTCCACGTTTGGCAGAACCAGGCAGTCTGGTTCTGCCTGTTCATTTCCTAATACACCAGTATATCCTGGAGAAAATATCCAAAGGACACTAACTGCTAGTGACCTTTGAAGTGATGCTTGCTACGCTTCATGAAGCATACCAGTCTCTGACATTCTCAGCATCCTCTGTGTGTAGAAATGTAAGGAAGAATGTGATGATTCAGAAAGAGGTCGTAATGAACACATTGATTGTGGTGATTTTCCTGCTGTTACTTTTATGGTGTCAGTGTGACGTTTATATTTTCTTGCTGTAAAAGTGACATTTATGCGAAACCATAGTTAATTTTTTTCATTGTTGTAATCCAGCTTGCATCAAAAAGTTTTGAAAATGATAGCAACATAAAAATGTTCTATTTGCTAGCCCCAGATTTAACAAATGTAATCACCAAACAGAACAACTTTGATATTTTATTACATATTCAAAACACAGGTAAATATAATACTATATATTTAAATATGCTGCAAGGCATCCCGGGAGTGAAGAAATAAAGAAGATTTAAACATTAAACAGAACAGCTTTACCAATATATGCAGTATCCTAATCTTCTTCTTCTTCTTCTTCTTTTTCTTCTTCTCTTCCACCTTGTACCTCAGCGAAGTGTCGGGGAGAGATGTAACGTTCATTGATGAGCTCTGTCAAGAATACTATTTAGACTGATGTTAATTTCTGTAGGGCTGTTCTTAATGCCATCACTTCATATTTTCCGAGGTCTTCCGCTCGCTCTATACCCCTTGTAATGTTTTATTGTGGCTTGTTGTGGCAGATAGTACCAGGGCATTCTTGTTAGGTGTCCAAACCACTTCATTTGTTGTTTTTTGATGACTTGTAAGACTGGCTTTATTCCAAGCATTCGTCTGATTTCGTGATTTCGTATTCTGTCTTTCCTTGAAACTCCTGCAGCTCTTCTAAGGCATTTCATCTCTGTTGTCACAATATTACATTCATTGGAGGATGAAAGTGTCCACATTTGGACGTTAGTGTTATAATTACAGTAGGTAATTTTTTTTAAACTTTTTGGGCTAGGGTGGTGGACGTGGGGGGGAGGAGTTATGGCTATAGTTAGCAATATTATAGCGTGTAGTATAAGAACAGCCATAGGGCTAGCAGGGATTATAATATCACATGGCAAAGAGAGTCAACAGAAGGCCAAATCAGAGCAATGGACCTTCGAAGATGTACCAGAAAATACATAAGTAAAAATGATATTCTTTATCTTCTTTCAACCTATTTGGGTGCTGCTCTTTGCCATTTTCTTGAATCTTTTTTTTTTAACATTCTCTAAATATCTGCCTTTATTGACTTTAATAGCTTTTTTTTTCTATTTTAATATTTCGTTTTGGTTGTTATATTTTTCTTGGCGAAATCATTATTTCTGCTTTTATAATTTTCAGGTAAAATTCTTAGAAATCAGTATAAACAAGAAAAAAAGCAAGTATTATAAAACAAGTATTATAAAAATTGTGTTATTAACCTTTTCCTGCAGGTAGTGGAGTACCTGCTGACAATGGGGGCAGACGTCAACTACAAAGATGCTGATGGACGGACAACACTGTATGTGATTGCACTGGATGGCAACTCTGAGATGACGGAGATACTTGTCGATCATGGTGCAGATCTTGAAGCTGTTGATGTTGAAGGGAGGACAGCTCTGCACGTTGCAGCTTGGCAAGGAAATCTAGATGTTGTCAAGACCTTGGTGGGACATGGGGCTAAGGTGAATTCTATAGATAATGATCATCGTACGGCTGTACAGTCAGCCTCCTGGCAGGGCCACGAACAGGTAGTCAGGTTGTTGCTAGAGGCTGGAGCTAGAGTAGACCACACCTGCATGCAAGGTGCTACAGCTCTGTGTATTGCAGCACAAGAGGGGCATGAAGATGTGGTCAGAACTTTGCTGAGTTTCAATGCAAACCCCAACCATGCTGACCAGTTTGGGAGAACACCCTACAGGGTTGCACTGAAAAGTAATCATGTTAGCATTTGTAAGATCCTGGAAGACTTTGGTGCCATCATTCCTAATGGGGCGAAAGCTCAAAATATTTCATTGACATCTAGCAGTGATATTAAAATGAACGCTGCATCATCTACCTCACAAGAAACTATGGCAGAATCATCAGGAAGTATGGGCATTAAAGTAACAACTGTTGTGGTCCAGTCTTTATCTTCTGCCTCTCCAGAGTCTACATCTGACCATCACAAATCCTATCACTCGAACAACTCCTCTAAATCATCAGGGAGTCTGACTTCTTCAACAAACTGGAGCAACCAAAGTGGAGTGGGCAACCTCTCAAGGCTAGACAGAGAGTGCCTGACCTTCACCCAGCAGCTGCAGCAGTGCTCCGTCAGCAAGAACCGCTCCAGACCAATCAGCAGAGTGCTGTCTCCGGTTAGTGAACCACAAAGTCCACTACATTCTCCATGCATTACCCCTGTTAATGAAACAACAAGAAACGTTGAGCAGAATATGAACATCATGATCCCATCACCAATCAAAAGTGGATCATTCAAACAAGAGAAGATATCAGCTGCCATAAACATAATCACAAATCCACATGTGGATATGATGAGCTCAGTGGAAGAACCAGTGTGGCAAAGAAATCCTGCCCATCCTGTCAATAATCATGCTGTCAGTTCATCTCTTACCAGTTGCGATATCATTGGTAGTGAATCTCAGTTCGATTACTCCAGTCTTCAGCAACCTTACTTCAGTTCTCCCTCTTCAGATTCACCATCGAAGATCATCATGGGGAGGAAATCCCTGGGTAGCAAGAGCCCTGATACAAAAAAGAAACGAAATGGGATCGTCACAAATCCAAAAGTCAACCAGCCAGGTAGTTCCAAGATTGTACTTAAATATAATATGCTGTCCAGCAGCCCAGACAGCAAGCCAGGCTCTACTGTCTGCAGCAATGTTACATCCGGAAGCTCCTCCTCAGTTTCAACAGAAACTCTGAGTTCTTCCAATGTTAGATCGGGCAGTGCTGCCATTTTATCACATGAGATTGTGGACATAGATGAGGGAACAAGCCATCTGATTGGGAGTGTTAAGGCTATCAGACCTAATGGACTTCCAATAAAGAAGATCAACTCCCAACAGTAAGTCACATGCCAAATTGTGTTTTCTTTACCATATATACAGGTAATTACTGCATACTTCATAGTTGTCAATTCATGTGGGGGAATTTTTCCATCTTCTGTGGTTGTCAGTTCAGGTGTGTGTTTCTTTCATACTTAAGGTGACCATAGGTCCTGTTTTCACTGGGTCAGTTATTTTTTTCATTTTTCATTTTGTATGCCGAGACATCCCCTCGATACTGAGAAAAAGGGAATGTTCCTGTTTAAAAAAAATCTAGGGATAGGCTTGAGAATAGAACACACACTTATATCTGTAGACTTTATTAGATTTCATAGTTTTAAATACTTGTAATGTTTTAATGTGTTGATAGGAATTTTCATTATAACATGTTTTCTTAGTGCAGTTAAAGAGCATATTGTTTCGTATATTTCTTGTAGACCTGGTTCCTGTTTGAATACCATTGTAAAGCAAGTGATGGTGACCTAGAAAACAATTAGGGGGTGGTGTTAAAATGTCTTGTTTGGGATGTCCCGTTTTCAGCTCAAGATATTACTGGGATGTCCCATTTTCAGCTCAAGATATTAGTGGGATGTCCCGTTTTCAGATCAAAATATGAGTGGAATGTTTCAATTTCAGCTCAAGATGTTAGTGGGATGTCCTGTTTTCAACTCAAGATGTTAGTCGGATGTCCTGTTTTCTGCTGCAGATGTTAGTGGGATGTCCTGTTTTCAGCTCAAGATGTTAGTGGGATGTCCTGTTTTCAGCTCAAGATGTTAGTCGGATATCCTGTTTTTTGCTGCAGATGTTAGTGGGATGTCCTATTTTCAGCTCAAGATGTTAGTGGGATGTCCTGTTTTCAGCTCAAGATGTTAGTTGGATATCCTTTTTTCTGCTGTAGATGTTAGTGGGATATCCTGTTTTCTGCTGCAGATGTTAGTGGGATGTCCTGTTTTCAGCTCAAGATGTTAGTGGGATGTCCTGTTTTCAGCTCAAGATGTTAGTGGGATGTCCTGTTTTCAGCTCAAGATGTTAGTCGGATATCCTGTTTTCTGCTGCAGATGTTAGTCAGATATCATGTTTTCTGCTGCAGATGTTAGTGGGATGTTCTGTTTTCAGCTCAAGATGTTAGTGGAATGTTCTGTTTTCAGCTCAAGATGTTAGTCGGATGTCCTGTTTTCTGCTGCAGCTGTTAGTGGGATGTCCTGTTTTCAGTTCAAGATGTTAGTGGGATGTTCTGTTTTCAGCTCAAGATGTTAGTGGGATGTCCTGTTTTCGGCTCAAGATGTTAGTGGGATGTCCTGTTTTCAGCTCAAGATGTTAGTCTCATGTCCTGTTTTCAGCTCAACATGTTAATAGGATGTCCTGTTTTAAGCTCAACATGTTAATGGGATGTCCTGTTTTCAGCTCAAGATGTTAGTGGAATGTCCTGTTTTCAGCTCAAGATTTTGTGGTCACCCGATTCATACTTTACGGCTGTCTGTTCAAATAGGTGATTCTGTCTGTACACAACAGTTGTCTGTTCAAATAGAGGATTCTGTCTGGACACAAAAGTTGTCTGTTCAAATGGGGGATTCTCTCTGTACACAACAGTTGTCTGTTCAAATAGGGGATTCTGTCTGGACACAAAAGTTGTCTGTTCGAATGGGGGATTCTGTCTGTTTACAAAAGTTGTCTGTTCGAATGGGGGATTCTGTCTGTACAAAACCGTTGTCTGTTCAAATAGGGGATTCTGTCTGGACACAAAAGTTGTCTGTTCGAATGGGGGATTTTGTCTGTACACAACTGTTGTCTGTTCAAATGGGTGATTCTCTCTGTACACAAACGTTGTCTGTTCAAATGGGTGATTCTCTCAGTACACAACAGTTGTCTGTTCAAATGGGGGATTCTCTCTGTACACAACAGTTGTCTGTTCAAATGGGGGATTCTCTCTGTACACAACAGTTGTCTGTTCAAATGGGGGATTCTCTCTGTACACAACAGCTGTCTGTTCAAATGGGGGATTCTCTCTGTACACAACAGTTGTCTGTTCAAATGGGGGATTCTCTCTGTACACAACAGCTGTCTGTTCAAATGGGGGATTCTCTCTGTACACAACAGTTGTCTGTTCAAATGGGGGATTCTCTCAGTACACAACAGTTGTCTGTTCAAATGGGGGATTCTCTCTGTACACAACAGCTGTCTGTTCAAATAGGGGATTCTGTCTGTACACAAAAGTTGTCTGTTTGAATGGGAGATTCTGTCTGTACACAACAGTTGTCTGTTCAGATTGGAAAAAGACCTGGCTCAAGATGCCATCTTGTCCTGTTTGCCAATGGTACACTAAATTTTTTAAGCCATGTTATTAACCTCACGGCTTCTCCAGTAATTTAATAACATTTATCAAGAACATATTACTTTATGGATATATATACTAAAGTATACTGAGATTGAGAGCTGTGGTATTAGAGTGGTAAAATGCTTACTTGCTAATCTAGGGAACAGCTGTTCAAATCTTCAACAACACAAGAATCTTCTATAACACAGTCTCAGTCTTAGTCAAGGCTTAAACTTCACCGCAGTTTAGTTTCCCCATATTTGTTCCATTCCTGTGACAGTGGAAATCAAATGAAATGTCGCTCACTGTCGCATTTGAAAAACTGGTGAACAGTTAGTCCTAGCACAATCCCAAAAAAATCTGCACCCAGTAAATGCATATGGCAGTTGTTAGAGATGCCAAAGCCAACAGTTGCCATTGGAAATGCGGTTTGTCATTGATGGAAGTAGTCAGGCATGATAAGTTGGCTATAGGCACATAGAATTAATACATAAGGTATATCACCAGCTCACAAGTAAACAGCCTACCTGCAATATTGAATAAAATGACACAACTGCTGCACAAATGAGAGTCATTTCACATGAAAAACACAGCTCACTGTGCTGCACCAAGCACTAAACTCAGTAGTTCAGGCAGCAAAACTGTAGACTACCGTCCATATGTAGAAACTGCATAATCAAAGCGTTGTCAAAAGCAAAAAATAACTTTAAAGCTCAACATTCTGTCATGCATAATACTGCATTTTAGACCAGAAGTCTCTATCGCTTTATCTTCTGTGAAACTGACAGTAATAACTCTAGCAACTTCTCTATGAGTAGTTTCTTGTGCTACATTTTCCCTCAGGGCAACATTAGGACTTTCTCTGATGTAGACTCGGCTGAGATGACCAGCTATGTCTGTATCGCCGGAAAGATGACAATGAATGTCAAGGGTCATGCTATCTATGAAATGCTTTCACTTGTTGGAACAGGCAGCATCAGACATCTTGTCCGAGTATGGCAGTGCCAGATCTTTGAGGCCAGCTGATCCCTGTTCTGTCAGTTTGACTCTAGGCACAGTAAATAGCAAACTTGTCTCTTGGCCTGGTGGTTATAGGTTTGAATCTTCAAGGGGAGGGGAATGAAGTCCTAAACTGCCAGGTTGGCCTGGCCTTAAGAAATGGATTTCAGGAAACATTTTGAGAAGTACAGATGGTCATCACAATGTTGACAACATTTTTTGGGACCTGACAGATCGATAAAAAATTGGACTAGCACCGTGCTTCATGGATTTGAAAAGGGAATTTTTATTCACTCATATTTAAGGCACAGTGGCCCTCCACAAGATAAGTATGTTATCTGACCCTTTCTTTGTCCTAGAGGGTAACAAAGAGGACTGCTAAGTGTTGTGTGGGGCTGATTCTGATGTGTGGAAGGGGATCATGTGTGGAAGGGGATCATGTGTAAAAGGGGATCATGTGTAAAAGGGGATCATGTGTGGAAGTGGATCATGTGTAAAAGGGGATCATGTGTGGAAGGAGATCATGTGTGGAAGGGGATCATGTGTGGAAGGGGATCATGTATGGAAGGAGATCATGTGTGGAAGTGGATCATGTGTGGAAGGAGATCATGTGTGGAAGGAGATCATGTGTGGAAGGGGATCATGTGTGGAAGGAGATCATGTGTGGAAGGAGATCATGTGTGGAAGGAGATCATGTGTGGAAGGGGATCGTGTGTGGAAGGGGATCATGTGTAGAAGGGGATCGTGTGTGGAAGGGGATCGTGTGTGGAAGGGGATCATGTGTGGAAGGAGATCATGTGTGGAAGGAGATCATGTGTGGAAGGAGATCATGTGTGGAAGGGGATCGTGTGTGGAAGGAGATCATGTGTGGAAGGGGATCGTGTGTGGAAGGGGATCGTGTGTGGAAGGGGATCGTGTGTGGAAGGGGATCGTGTGTGGAAGGGGATCATGTGTAGAAGGGGATCGTGTGTGGAAGGGGATCATGTGTGGAAGGGGATCATCTGTGGAAGGAGATCATGTGTGGAAGGAGATCATGTGTGGAAGGAGATCATGTGTGGAAGGGGATCGTGTGTGGAAGGGGATCATGGCAGTTAGTGAGTTGTTACTTAGGGAATGCTGTGATGTGATTTTAAATACAGTTGTTTCCATAGATAAATGCTGCGGATACCATGTGGGAAAAAGACAGAATAGAGCAGGCTTCTTAAAAGAAACTAACATAGGAATTGAAATAATTACTGATATTAGAAAAAGCCAATTCACACACTCTTTGGACATGATAATACAATGTGTCAAAAGTTGGAGGGAAAGAATGATGAAGAAGAAACCTTCAGAAACAGAGTATGCATTATTGAAAATTACAGGCCCCCCCCCCCCCAAAAAAAATTTAACAGAAGACGCTGACTAAACATGATGACCAGTATCAAATGACATGGACTGGGAGAAGAAATTAGAAAAAACTATACAGATTTTGTCATGTTGCTGATCTGATTTGTCTCTTGTTTTAGATGTAATGCAATGGCACCTCATGAGAGAACCTAACTAAAGCAGTAGAGTGCTCAACCATTAAACAGGCATCTGAGTTTAAATAACTGGCAACAACATTCACGAAAATGGTAAATTGGATGAAGAAAAATAATTTCTTGTGCAGTAAAGCAGGCCAAGTATTGGGACTTATCTTATCTTACAGCATAAAAAATCCCGATCAATGCAAAGAAATATCTCATACAAAGGTATTCATTTGCAACTTATACTACTAGTGTCTAACATAGTCACTCACAACAAAGCAGAAAAGAAAAGTAGTACCTTGGAAATGAGATGTCAGAGAAGTGTTGCAGGAGTGAGCAGAAGAGATCAAATTAGGAATGGGGTCATAAGAGAAAATGTTGGCACATAACTAGTTCTAAATTACAAACAAATATAGTAAATAAAATGATTTGCCTACAGAATACCTTCTGACTTTCCAAAGTAAAAGTGAGTAAAGATCTCTTTTCATGCCTCAGGCACATCAGGCATATGAGAGAGCCTCCCATATTTTTACTGACCAATCGGCACCGGATGGGTAATGTGGTCAGCATTAAGCCGGCTGTTTTTACTTCCCCAGGACAGCCATCCTGGTACCCATTTTAGGCTGGGTCAGCCTGACCACAGTATGTTGGACTCGCAAAGCCTTAGCCACGGATGCCACTCTCTGACCATCCAAGGCACACACTAAAACTGGAGTAGGACACTGATCATGAGGTAGATCAAAAACAAGGTGGTGAGATAACATCAGAGAAACTACAACTGCATAATGTGTCTATGGTTGAGACAGGCAGAAAAGCAGGAAGTAAAACTTTCTAATCTCCCTTGACACCAGAAGTGGTAAAAGAAGAAGCGGTGAAGAATATTTTATTTCAGCTGTTGACTCTTATAATATATGTATTTTGTCTTTATATAGACAGCTGACTAATTGTATGTCATTGGGTTATTTGTAGTTTTCACTAACAGTCAAGCCAAGACAAGTACTGTACAGTGATCATCACCAGCTTGGATGGAGATCAGCAACACTCAACACTACCAACATTTTTATCTCTACAGTCAAAGTATTTTGTCCAACTTATTGTGCTTACTGGAGCACGTCAGTGCTGTGATTTTTCATGATTATTTATACTTTACTTCTTTTATATTGAATGCTGTTATGTAATTTGAATGTGAAGTTTGGGGGGGGGGGGGGGGGGGGGGGGGGGGGGGGGGGGGGGGGGGGGGGGGGGGGGGGGGGAAAGGGGTGGGGTTGAAGAACATGCATCACATTGTTAAATAGCTTACTCAAAAATGCATGTAACTAACCACAGAATGTGTGTTGATTAATGTGGGAATAACTGCGAGTAAAGATATGAGCATGCACGGGCAGCTGATGTGAGTATATTTATTTGTATGACCATAAGATGTTTTTTATCAGAGCATTATATTGGTACGTGCAATATAAAACACCTAAATAAGCCTCTTCAGTATTGTCTATGCATCACAATAACATCAGATTAACAAAACATAATTTTTGCAACATAAAGATCCTGGTTAAAACAAAAACACTTATCTATCAAGCTTCTTTCTCAGCATTTTGTTAATGATGATGAAACATGCTCAACTTCCTTCGTATCGGTGAAAAAAGCTAAACAGCTTTTACACAGCAAGAATTGTCAGGATAAGTTGGTAAGTTAAGATCACAAACACTGGTGTATTGGAATGAGCTGGTGTTACTTTGGTTTTTGCTGTGTTCAGTTTTTTAAGATTGCTGAGACAAACCTGAAGGATGATTGTGCTTTAGAGGGAATTATGGGAAGAGTGGAATATCTCAAGGTCAGCCTCTATTACGGTATAAAGCTGTGTGCAAGCATGATATGAACGATAGAGCATTAGGAGTAAATCATGGGAATAAGACATCATTGATCCTGTTGCATGGAGAGATATAAACGCAAAAGACAATGTGACTGCTGACAAGTTAAGAGCCAAGCTTTTGAGAAACAAGACAACAACCCTAAGATGACAATAATGGCCCTGAAATTCCAAGCACTTATTTTGAAAACTGGTCAAGCTAATCTAACTTGCTAATGTTAACTGTTGTAATTCCTCTGTCTCCCTCTGGCATATCTTTATGGAAGAAAGATTTCTGTTGTATATAGCTCAGATTAAACTCTTTCCTTTTCCCATGACCTAGAATCTACCCTGTCAATGAATTTATTTTCAACAACATTCCCCTATTACCAGTGTTTCAGTTCCTGCTATGGTTTGTTTTTTTCTGCCAATTTTTGAATGTTATTTTTCAACACAGTTTGGCTTTCCCTTTGTTCTCTTTCCTGAGAATGTTTCCGCCCTGTGGACAATATCTGATGATGCTGTTGGAGCATGTTTATTTATGTGGCATCAAATTGTTTTAAATTTGTGGAAAAGATATCAAGCCAACAAAAATAACATTGTCATAAGCACAAACGACAGTTGAATGTTGCGGCTAGAGAACCTTTATCATCACATTATATACAATAATACACAAAATTACTTAGCTGATGTATTTCTTATAGAAATCACATCTTAGTCCGGCCAGAAGAATCAATGACATATGTATGGCTACTGACAATAAATACTGGCCAGAAAACACTGAAATAAACAAGGGCCATAACTCAAAGATATTAGATAAAACTGTTGAATGTTAATTCCCCTAGGTGATTAGGCACATTAAAAACGTGCTAAACAACAGAGATCCATCAGAGACATTCACTCCAGGGTTTCTTGGCAGAATGGCAACAAGGGAGATAAGCAGTTAAACTTTACAAGATCACAGATAGTATTTCAATGTAGAAACATTTTGCCTGCACAGGATTATAATGAGGTAAACTAGTTCTTATTATATATGTTTTGACATATAAATGAACGATGACTAGAAGTTCAAGCTGGTAGATGTTTTTTTATTCCTTTCAGCATTTTACATATTATCTTTTGCACATTTTGTGTTCAAAGTATGAAAACAATATTGCCGTCCTTTTTTGAATGAAATTTTTTTGTTATTTGAAGCCCCACCCTGGGCCTTGCCAGGGGCCACAATATAGCCAGGCCATAAATATGGCCTATTGGCTGAACGCGGTTTCTGGGACCTCTCCATGGTGATCCCCATCCACATGGTGGCACTTTGTATCATCGGGTGTTTATCGCTTGTGTGATGTCCTGGTGGGGTAGACAGTCAGTCAGTCACATATTATCTTATATAACATTACTCTTGTCTATCAGGCTTGTGTTTGCAGCACTCTTTATGGCAGTGTGACTTAGTCACACCAGGAAAAAAATGGCTCAATAGCTTTGACGTGCAATGCCTAAGAAGAATACTTGGCATTAAGTGGCTGGACAAATTTACAAACACTGAGGTACTGGAAATACCAGGTACTACACGTTTTCTCAATGCTCAGTCTACAAGTCTACAAAGGCTTAGGTGGCTGGGTCACACCTGGAGAACGGAGGATGGAAGAGTCCCTAAGGACATCCTCTATGGTGAATTAAAGAGAGGTAGAAGCTGTTGGGGCTGAACTCTACTACCATGTAAAGATGTGTGCAAGTGTGTGAGGTGGACTCATGGGAACAAAATGCCATGGACCCTGATGTATGGAGGGGGCACATTAGGAAGAGAATGAGAATGAAGGAAAAAATGATTGCAGAAAGGATGAGAGCTGAGCGTCTGAGAAGAAACAGACCAAACACAAATGTTGACAACAATGGTCCTGAAATCCCATGCTGTAATTGTGGAAGACTTTTCTTATTGTGAGCGGGTCTTGCTAGTCACACTCACCATTGCCATGGGCTGTGAGTCCCATGCCTCCTCTTAGCACAAAATAACTATTGTCTGGAAAGCAGACAGGCGCCAATGATATATAAGATCCCTGTGTGGGTTCTGGGGTCCCAGTTTGGCTAAAAAATGGAACAAGACCCACACCCCTCTTGACCAGCATGTTGTAAAAAGTGACTAATTATGAGTGTTTCTGTTGAAGTCAGAGTGCATCTGCCTAAAAGGTGAGGAACCAATAGTCTGCATACAAATAAGCCAGATCTGTAACACAGATATGCATACAACTCAAGTTTTTTATCTAGACTAAAGTCCAGAGGTATGTGAACTACCAGATTTTTCATATTGAATTTACAGCTCGTGAATGCTAAGACGAAGAAGAGGAAATATATAATATATTTGCTGTGTTTCTCTTTACTGAAGACACTGTTGACATAGAAAGCCACTGAAATAGTAAACCTGTTGACATAGAAAGCCACTGAAATAGTAAACCTGTTGACATAGAATGCCACTGAAATAGTAAACCTCTTGACATAGAAAGCCACTGAAATAGTAAACCTGTTGACATAGAAAGCCACTGAAATAGTAAACCTCTTGACATAGAATGCCACTGAAATAGTAAACCTGTTGACACAGAATGCCACTGAAATAGTAAACCTGTTGACATAGAAAGCCACTGAAATAGTAAAGAGTGCACATGACAAGAAAACACTACAGTTTGTAATATGAGTCTGTGTAGAGTTTTTGCCCCAGTGAACCTGAGTAAGTGTTTGGATGCTGGTGTTTAGTCTTTCATATCAAATGTGCAATATTCAGTGTGGAGGCTATTGTTTGTGCTTCTTTTGTATGGCCTCCCCTGTACAAATGTTTCCATGTGGGTATCTTGTTTAAAATAGTTGGCTATGAAAGAGTCTAAGTACCCAGTGGTTTATCAGGGTTGGTTGAATTTTTGTGTTTTGTGAATGCATTGTGCTGTGTGGCTAATACAAGCCCAAATACCCACTGTGCATGTGAGTGCACTATGCTGTGTGGCTAATACCAGCCCAAACACCCACGGTGCAGGTGAGTGCACTATGCTGTGTGGCTAATACCAGCCCAAACACCCACGGTGCATGTGAGTGCACTATGCTGTGTGGCTAATACCAGCCCAAACATCCACGGTGCAGGTGAGTGCACTATGCTGTGTGGCTAATACCAGCCCAAACATCCACGGTGCAGGTGGGTGCACTATGCTGTGTGGGTAATACCAGCCCAAACACCCACGGTGCAGGTGAGTGCACTATGCTGTGTGGCTAATACCAGCCCAAACACCCACTTATAAGTTTATGTCATTCAGCTTTCAGTTTTGTTTTTTTCTTGTTTCTTGTCAGTCCCGTCTGGTCATGTCTAGATGACAATTGTTTTTCCCACATGTTAGAGACATCTAGGCAACATGCAGTGCCACAAACTACAGTGGGGCCACAATGTCACCTAACATTTCATTTATCTCAGGACCTTGTTCTTCTTCCTCATTTGTCCAGTTTTTATTGGTTTAAATATAACTGTTTTGTGTCATTTACAGCAGAGCTGTGATATCTGCACTTTTAGCCAACACAATCGACTTTTCTTAAGCATTTGTTTACCTGGTTATCTTTTCTGGGCAGTTGGCAGCCTTGCAATGGGTACCATAGGACATACTTGATGATGACCTCAACAAGCTTCTTCCTTGGCCATTCAGTTGGACATTGTACAATTTTTTGACATGTTGATTGCTGATAAAATTATCAGACCTGATGGAAGTAAAGAACTAGTGTTGCAAGGAACTGTGAAGGCACATTTGTAGAATGTTACGTGACTGAAGTCTATATTCAGCCAGAAAATTCAGAACTGAAGACTGCAGAATGAGCCTCTAAACTGAGTCTGAAATGCTTTCGAATGAACCCCACTTCCAGTGTTAAGCAGTGTTAAACGGTCACAATGCTGCCCAGAGCTCAGAGAAAAAGACACTCATATCTTATGGTTTGAAGATGCTTGTGGCACAGACCGAGTACTTTCAGTGCCATTTAGTTAATAATGCTCATAAAAGTTCACTTCACCTCTATAGGTATAATAGCTGCTTGCTCCATGTCATAAGCTAATAAGCAAGAAGATCAACATCCTTCAGCCGAATATAGCTGGACAGAAGAATAAAACAAAAGGAACTTGTAACGATGCCACATCAACATCAAGTGCTTGAAGTCCTTGAGCAAGAAATCTTCACCAGAAATAAACATATCACTACAGTCAATGAATGATCTTCTTCTTCTTTATGTCTTCTTTTACCGCTACGGGTGTCGAGGGAGATAAAGTCCTGCTTCGTGCTCTTTTGGCTACTTCCACCATAGACACATTGTGGTGCTCTAGAGTTTCTCTGAAAGAATATTGCTGTTAAATTGTAAGTCTGCGGATACTGCAGAGTCAGAAATTCAGCAACTTATTCATGATAATTCTTGTCCAGTGATGTGGTTATCTGTACAGATAGCTCTGTGTTGAGAGGCAGAAGAAGTGCATATGGGTCATTGCAAATGCAAATGGACACTTAGTGCAAAAAGCCCATCATATAATATCATAACATTTAGTCTGAGAATGGAGATGGAAGCAGTCACAGAATAATTTTCTTTCCCTCTACTGAGCCCTGTAGTATTGTTTCTAAGAAGCCGTCAGATCTTATTACATGTCCGTTCCATTGCATATTTCATCTTTTCAGTGAAATTAAAAGAGTTTTATATTTGCCAATGTGCTGTCACAGGGGGTGACTGCGGTCATGCTAATATCAAGAAATAAATCCACTGATCTGTGACTGACAAGCTCAATGAAGGAGAGGGGGGTGGAGTGGAAACAACATGCACATGCAAGAAAAAAATCTGATGTTTTGGTTGTGTTTTTGGGTTCATGTCAAGAAAGGTTGCAGCCAAAACATATTGTTTTTCATGTGCATGTATGTTCTCTCCCCCCTCCCCCTTCCTTTTTCTGTGTTAAACTTTTTAGTCACTGTTCAGTGGTCTAATTAAAAGTTAGCCTGCTTTGAACATCTGCCACAAGAAACTAAGGAAGGCATGAGTGTGCATGTTAAATGCCTTATAATCTCAGTATTTCATGTTTATCAAACCTGATGTCACACATGTCAAGTCAGTATAACTTTCTGTTTGCTAATGTCACACATGTCAAGTCAGTATAATAATCTTTTTGCTGATGTAAATATTGAGTATGGTATTAGATGTTACAGGTTATATGGTATTAGATGTTACAAGTTATATGGTATTAGATGTTACAGGTTATATGGTATTAGATGTTACAAGTTATATGGTATTAGATGTTACAAGTTATATGGTATTAGATGTTACAAGTTATATGGTATTAGATGTTACAGGTTATATGGTATTAGATGTTACAGGTTATATGGTATTAGATGTTACAGGTTATATGGTATTAGATGTTACAGGTTATATGGTATTAGATGTTACAGGTTATATGGTATTAGATGTTACAAGTTATATGGTATTAGATGTTACAGGTTATATGGTATTAGATGTTACAGGTTATATGGTATTAGATGTTACAGGTTATATGGTATTAGATGTTACAGGTTATATGGTATTAGATGTTACAAGTTATATGGTATTAGATGTTACAGGTTATATGGTATTAGATGTTACAGGTTATATGGTATTAGATGTTACAAGTTATATGGTATTAGATGTTACAGGTTATATGGTATTAGATGTTACAGGTTATATGGTATTAGATGTTACATGTTATATGGTATTAGATGTTACAGGTTATATGGTATTAGATGTTACAGGTTATATGGTATTAGATGTTACAGGTTATATGGTATTAGATGTTACAGGTTATATGGTATTAGATGTTACAAGTTATATGGTATTAGTTATATGTTACAGGTTATATGGTATTAGATGTTACAGGTTATATGGTATTAGATGTTACAGGTTATATGGTATTAGATGTTACAGGTTATATGGTATTAGATGTTACAGGTTATATGGTATTAGATGTTACAGGTTATATGGTATTAGATGTTACAAGTTATATGGTATTAGATGTTACAAGTTATATGGTATTAGATGTTACAAGTTATATGGTATTAGATGTTACAAGTAAAATGGTATTAGATGTTACAGGTTATATGGTATTAGATGTTACAAGTTATATGGTATTAGATGTTACAGGTTATATGGTATTAGATGTTACAAGTTATATGGTATTAGATGTTACAGGTTATATGGTATTAGATGTTACAAGTTATATGGTATTAGATGTTACAAGTTATATGGTATTAGATGTTACAAGTTATATGGTATTAGATGTTACAAGTTATATGGTATTAGATGTTACAAGTTATATGGTATTAGATGTTACAGGTTATATGGTATTAGATGTTACAGGTTATATGGTATTAGATGTTACAGGTTATATGGTATTAGATGTTACAGGTTATATGGTGACAGTGCACGTGGCTTGTAATAACAAAGATGTCATTGGCTATAATTTATTATTAGGATGAGAATATTTTTTGTTGTAATCAGCTGGGTAGAATACATTTCCATCATTATTTATTCTTAGCACATGATGCACTGAGCATAATGCAAGTCACTGCACATTAGCATAATATTTAGAAAATGACGTCTGCCCATTAAACTTGAGGCTGTGATGTCGATTCTCATTCTCTCTCGGCAGGTATCTAAAACATTTACAGTCATCCTGTTCCCTATTGTAATTACTTAGTCCTTCACCTGAAACTGCATAGTGTTGGATGTCAGGTTGAGTGTATGCTGCCCAACATTCATTGTTAATAGAAAACAGGTAGTACTGGCTATTTGTATCCTGTAGCTTAGTTATGCCGGGGTGAAAGGAAATTAAAAGAGCTGACAGATCGGCCATGTCTACAGGGGTTGGTGGAGGAAGAAGGTAGGCAGGGCAGACATAGAGACATTATAGAGATGCGATGAAGAAGTCAGAGACAATATACAGCCTGTTGAAAGTGAGTATTGAATGAGAAAAAGCAAATAGAAACCAGTTGCAGGGATAAATAAAGAAAATATGTGTCAAGTCGTACTTAGTACGTTGAGTATAGAGTCTCTGAGATGGCTGCTGCATCCGAGGATGGAGCAGATATGGATCAAACTGATGGGCTATGATGTCGATTTGAACAAAAAGCATCAAGTAACCAGACACAAGGGATTTTTTTGAAATTTTTATGAGTTATCCAGTTGTTATCGAAGAATATTAATCAACATGGGAAGTAGAACTGGCCAGCTTCCAGTTATAATAACCATGAACGACAGATAAATGATGAGGATAAAAGGCCTTCATCAGTATATGTTACAATGGACAATGATAATTACAAACATTTTTCTTTACTCTTCACATGCTGGTTTCTATTATCCACATAGCATGTGCTGATTACTTTATTTCTGAATCTATCTTCTGATAAAACCTTACTATGAACGTCTTATTCATTGCTGTAACACCAGTCTAGTACCAAGGAATAGAAGTGTTACCTGTGTGTCTCGGTGTTGTCGGCAATATGTCTATGTATCCTTTTCTGACCTGTATCGGCTACAGGCTTAGTTGTAGACATGACTGTAGACATAAATAGATCCATCTGGCAGACATTCAGAAATAACTTGACTTATTAGAATTTTCTCACAGACTCACTGTCCGTCATAAAGGCTCCAAAACTACTGACAGCATACTACAGAGTCTAACAAAGGGCAGAAACTCACTTGCAGTGGATTCCATCTCACTGTGGCATCAAATGAAAGCCCTGCTGCTTTGCCAAGGAAGGTAGTCTACCAGTCACTATCTTTTCCAGAAGTCAAAACCCACATTATGAAAAGATCATAAACAAATTGGAAAACCAGCATAGGTTATAATCATGAAAAGAATTTCCTCAAACGCCAGAACAGAACTGACCAAGTCAGTTTTTCGCTTATGCACTGGACACTGCAGACTTAAAAAACACACATTTAAATTAGGTATGAGCGATACAGCTCTCTGCCAGTATCTTTGTGCTGAACATGACTCCAAGACTGTCCCCTCTCGGTGGAGCTGTGAAGCAACATGTGGCCACCCCCACTAGCCCTGACAACTAAGCTCCAGGGAAACCTGCAAGACCTTGAGATGACATCCCAGTTTATAGCCCACGGTGGTTTTTGTGCATGACCAGAGATCACTGAAAAAAAAAGAAGTCTCATTAGAAATATTTATAAAAAAGATTTCAGTGTTCAAGTCATTTGCCTCATGCTCTAAAGGTTGTGAGTTTAATTTCGGACTGTCCCTGAATTCGTCAGTGCAGGTGTTCCAAAGATACAGCTCAAGGAACATAGCTGGAGCTACTGTTTATGCTGCATGCAATGCTTGATAGAGACTAGCTTCTCTACAATGTAAGAACAACCATGTGAAATCAGTCCAAACCCTGCACAGCAAGTGTAATCAATCAGCATACCTCTAAACACGTTCTAAATAAGTACGTATTTAACTGGCAAATAATAACTGTCAGTTATCAGCTCAGTTCGGACCATTTTTTTAAAACAGGTTTCATCACAACAGACAAACTGCATGAATTTAGATATCTGTAGGACTGTACAAGACTTTTCTGCATGCCACTATATATTGATTTAATCTCTAGTCATTTGTTATCTACCTAGACTGACTGAGTGTACAGTTTATACTATATAGTGCAAGATGAGCAGTTAACCTGATGACCCTGAGTACCACTAGTATGGAACTCTTCGCTGGCTGTTTAGGAGCTTAGTCTTAGTCTTTCCTCTTGTGTCGAGTGCGGCACATAGGGCAGAGGTCATGACTCTCCATGCACGGCGGTCCGTTGCAATCCTTTGTAGGTCTTGGATGTTTGAGTGGCCCATGAGCGAGCCTTCCCTGATGATAGTTCTACGTAGGGTTTCCCTTGGTCTTCCACGAGATCTTTTCCCCTGTGGTGTCCAAATGAGGGCTTGGTAAGGAAGTCTTGATTTATCCATTCTAAGGACGTGGCCGACATAGTTCCAGCGGCGTTTTCGTATAAAATTAGACACATACTCTTGCCTGGATTCTTGCCTTATTTGTGTATTGGTTCGGAAATCTGACCATTTGAAATTTAGTATTCTTCTAAGGCATTTATTTTCAAAACTGTCTAATTTTGTGTCTAGAGTTTTCGTTGATTTCCAACTCTCGCATCCATAGGTTAGTACTGGAATCACACAAGAATTGAAGATCTTGAGTTTTGTGTGTTTGCTAAGTGTCTTTGATTTCCAGATGTTGGACAGTTTATTGAAGGCACTAGATGCCAGTGCTATTCTAAATGATATTTCTGGTGCGGTATCTCCTGTAGATGACATCTTGCTCCCTAGATAAGTGAAACTGTTGACTTTTTCAAGGCTGTTGTTGTTCAGCGTGATATCAACTGAACTGTTGGTAAGGTCTAGAATTTTTGTTTTTGCGGTGTTAATTTGGAGTCCAATTTGTTCTGAGAAATTCTGGAGTCGATTGATTTTTTCTTGGGCGTCTGTGTGTTCTGAACTCAGGAGTGCTATGTCGTCGTCGGCGAAGTCGGTTTAGGAGCAAGATAGAGATAATATGGACTTGTCCTGGACGCAGTGATGTTGATTCTTTACACAGATAAACTCATATGTGGGTAATGCAAACTTTACCAAGTAGAGCAGCGGTTCTCAACCTGCCAGTCGCGACCCTTTCTTAGGTCAAACGACCCTTTCACAGGAGTCGCCTAAGACCATGGGAAAACACACATTCATTGAAGTTATGAAGGGAAATAATTGTTTGGTGGTCGCCACAAAATGAGGGTCGTGGCATTAGGACGGTCGAGAGCACCTGAAGTAGAGGTTCAAATAAAAGTGTTTCATAAACACTATAAATAATCAGTGCATGGGTCAGAAGTCGCTGTTAAAAAAGAAATAATCGCTGCTTATGTGGTGTCATCAATGATGTATATATTCATGGACGATATTTAGAGTTCAACTCTTTACTTTTTATTTGATCACATGTATAGATTGTTTATATGATTTCCTCATGAAACATGTGCTCATAATTTGCAAGCAGAGATTTGATTTTGTTCTATTTTGTGAACTGTATATTGACGAGTACAGTACATTTGTGTTGTTGCTAGTCTCCAGTGACAGGAGCATTGCCATTTCCTGCAATCTTTGTCTTGCTAGTGCACTTTTTGTAGCACAAATTGTGTTTATTAAATGATGTATTTGGCAAAATTCACCAGTCTCTTGTGTATTATATTTATATTGATTAGACGTTATTAAATGTGTTCAACAGCACAGCACTCTATGCCAAACAATGATGTCTCCCTTGACAAAATAGTTCATCCACTGATCTTCCCAATTAATCAAGTAACAGAAAGTATTGTGAACGGCACTCATAGAAAGAAGTAGAAAGATAGAAGAACACACTAGACAACATAAAAATCGAAAGCTATAGTTACCGTGCCGGGAATTGAACCTGTCACCTCCAGACGGCGTCTGCGCCTTGCCATGAATACAAGTGCACAAAGAGTTCGTCACCCAGTCTCCGCGCAATCCGGTTTAGCCAACTAAGTTAGAGAGCCGGGCGTCTTGTCAAGGTCGGTGAGTTACCGTCATCTCCTGAATCACCTATTAGTCCTGTCTCCAGGGTTGCTAGATATTTTGCCCCCCCCCCCCCCCCCCCCCAAAACACTTCATTTTAAGCCAAACTACTACCCGAATTAGGTCAGGGAAAAAAGCCAAATCAATTGTAACAGTGTACTCTTCACATAAAAAGCTCTAGATTGAATTTCTAACTGACATCCTCACTGGAACAAGTAGAAGATACAGCGTAAACATTTTCAACCTTAAGTGCAGGCGATATAATTTTTTTGTATTTTGCATGAATATTGAGTTCTAAGCGACTGTATGTGTTCCAATGTACTTCTCCAACCATGCGCTGTCAGGATTTCACTTAGATGATCAATTATGCATGCTGCACAATGGCAGGTCATGTTTACAGCAAGGTGCTTCTCTACTGCCTTAACTTTATCGTTACTTTGCCTAGCAGTAATTGTTGTAACAAGTTGTGACTGCGGAAGGGGAAAAAAAGGGGGTAGGGGAGGACTCATGTATCATACATATCAAGCATGTCGCAACAGTCGACTAATTAGTGATTAGCTATACCTGTTTGTTCTGACCAAAAAGACATATCGCCACCTAACTGTAAATCACAGTCCAACGCGTCAAACGCATTTTTAAGAATAAACGCAGAAGAGGAAAACGAAACACACCTTTCATGACAAATAAAAACATTCTCATCCAAGATACCACAACAAAAACGAAGAAGATGTGTGGAGCGTTTAGCGAATCAATGTTTACCTTTCTTGATCGTTGTATATTATTTGTTATCGGGTACCAGATATATTATTTGCGTTGTCTGTGATTTATAACAATCTGAACTGGGTTTCTCATAACATACGCGTACGTTTTTGGTCCTTTAGCTAAAAAAAAATCTTGACCGTTTCTTTTGATACACAGTTAATTACCCTTTGCCATGCCTTCATGCGTATTGGGCACGTGGGGCTAGGCTTACATTTTATAGATCAATCGATGTTTGGTGGGTGATGTAGTTAACATCTGACCGTCTGTATTTCCCAGGACTGCATCTGGTACCCATTCAAGGCTGGGTTGACATGAGATACTCTGTACAAATAAACCTAGTTTGTTCGTGTGTGTATATGTGTGGTGTGTGTGTGCGTGAGTGTGTGTGCGCACGCGTGTGTGTGTTGTGTTGTGTGCCCGCGTGTGTATGTTGTGTGAGCGTGTGTGTGCGCGCGTGTGTGTTGTGCGTGAGAGTGTTGTGCGCGCGCGTGTGTGTGTTGTGTGTGTGTGTGCGTGGGTAGGACGTAACTCTGAGGAGACATTTATAATAACTACATTTCTTGATAATGTCCCTTGCATTATATCTACCTTTAACAAAAGGGGGAATAATGAATAAACACAACACATACCAAGGAAGACAATCGAAACGAAACGCACAGACGTACACACACACACACACACACACACACACACACGTACCATAGCACTCACGCGCACCTACACACTTTCACACACATAAACACATGATATAGCCCTGGGAACTTTTAATAAAATAAGAAACATTCCTACGTTTGTAAGTACATAATACATGATCGTACTCATCCCGCGGTGAAACAGAGAGAGAGAAAGAGAATGAGAGAGACAAGCAGGGGGAGAGAGAGAGAGAGAGAGAGAGAGAGACAAGCAGGGAGAGAGAGAGAGAGAGACAAGCAGGGAGAGAGAGAGAGACAAGCAGGGAGAGAGAGAGAGAGAGAGACAAGCAGGGAGAGAGAGAGAGAGAGAGACAAGCAGGGAGAGAGAGAGAGAAACGTATCTCTTTCATGGTGCCAATTTCATACCCCTGTCTGAATGCCACAAATACGGTCTTGTGTGTGTACGTGCGCGTGTAATGGAACATGGAGGATAGTTACCTTGTAATGCGCATCTCTTTCACGGCACCACTCTCATATCAATGTATGAATGCCACATTTACGGTCTTATGAGTGTATGTGTGTGCGCGCGCGCGTGTGTGTGTGATATCGAGAATAGTTAATTTGTGAAACGCATTCACTAATCTTCAAGATGCAGACACCATTGCATACCAAAATTGCATGCTCGAGTTCAGAAAATGAAATTATTAAAAGAGGTAAGGAAACAGCGGTTGGGAAAGGAAGCAAGCTCTAATAACTCGGAGAGTTTCGAAAAATAAGGGAATATTTTATTCATGAATGCGCTAAACAAATGACCATCGTCATTTCAATGAAACTACATACAAGACTAATCAATGACCTAGTAGACATATGTAAATGACCCATTTCCACCCCTATGGTATATTGTTCTCCTTGTGGATTCTTGGGCTTCAGTTTAAGGGGGGGGGGGGGGGGGGGGCGGGGGTGTAGACTTATTGCCCCCTTATAAGCATATTGTAAAAGGCGGAAGAAAGAAGAAGATTCCGTTCAATTCCAAAAGATAACCACTCTTCCTTCTTTCCGGACGATAGCGTTATATTGCGCAATGAGAATTCATGGGACTCACAGTCCATGATGAAGCGAGTGTGACTAGCAAGACCCACCCACGTTAAAAAAAAGTCTTCTAAAATTACAGCATGGGGTTTCAACAATCTAAACATTCGTGTTTAGTTTGTTTCTTCTCAGACGCTCAGTTCTCATCCTATCTGCAATAATTTCTTCCTGGTGTGGCCCCTCCACACACATTACGATCCATGGCATTTTGTTCCCACTAGTCCAGCTCAATATCTGTTTTATTCATGTCCCAGTTGCACATATCTTCATGTCTAAGTTAAAGCCATCATGTGCCAAGGGATTCTGCCATCCCCCATTCTCTGGGTTGGAAGAAAGAAGACATATTGTGTATATAGTAAGAGTCCTATATTTTAAGACCGTCAGCGTTCAGAAGATGATAGGATAAAGGTACAGCTTAATTGCTACGGTTATAACATCTGGCCCTATCTCTCTCCTCAGAATGACCAATGGCCTGTCGACAACTTTGCATAAAGCAGGAACTCTGTAGCTCCAGTGTTGAATATATTTTCCAGCACCCATTTAGACTCAACTTGCTGTCAGTTTAAAAATACACTTCATTAGTTTTCACGTTGTTTACAGCCGAGGGCGCATCAATCACTGAGAAAACGAACTGGATAAAATTTAAACGTCAGTTGAGTTGATTCAAGAACTAGCATTACAGCTCTCGGGGCAGTCCCATAAGCGTCTATCCCCATCTTCAGCAGCCAGCACAGAGTTCCAGTACCAGTGGTAGCAGTAGCGGTGATTTGATTTGATTCAAGAACCGACATCACAGCACTCGGGGTATTTCCATAATCGCTCCGTCCCCATCTTCAGCAGCCAGTTAAGAGTTCCGATACTAATGGTGCCAGTAGCATTCTGATTTAACGTCCGTCTTGCCTTTCCTCTGAGCCTCGAGCATCTGCCAGAACCTCTCGTCACTTCCCCCTGCATCAATCTCACCAGACTGTGGTGATCAGTCTGCTGCTCCGAACTGTACTTGCTCTCCCACAAGGCATTAACTACGTCTGCCTTATCATGCATCAGTATTCCACCAAGTTGTGTAGATCCAGCCAGTCTGTCTGTCTGTTCATTTTCCAACCCACCAGCATACCCTGGTAAAAAAAAAAATTCAAACAATACTCCTCACCTGTATCCTCAGCAGTGAAGCTTGCCAATCTGCACGAAGCATGCCTGTCCTGACCTTCCTCAGCATGCTTTCTAAGTCAGTTGCAATCACGATGTATGTGTGTCGTGTTCTGTAACCAGCGGAAAGCTGCAGGGACCGCCTCCACCTCAATTTTTAAGCTGGATGTTGTAGTATCATATGCTAGGCTTTTCTGCACAAAACGTTGACCATTAACTTTTGCTAAGAAACCCCAAGCACTTCTTTTGCCTCTTGACACTGAACCGTCTGCGTAAATAATAAAATCCTCTGAGCGAGAATTATCTTGAATTAATGGCTGAATTTCCACCTCTGTGGCACCTGCTAGCCAGTCTCTGCATTCCCGGCTCAGCGTAATTATGACCCTACACAAGTCGGACTGTTCAGGTGGCACTTTGACCCACTCCACCCTTCACCTAATGTTCTCAATGATGCAAACCTGTCTGATTGTGTCTTCTGCCTGAGCCAGCCAAGACTTCCCTCTTGTCAGCTCCTGACCTTAACTGCGTCCAGAGCTTCGTGCAAATAAGGGTGGTCTGTGTCTGCAGCTACCTTGAGATATGACTTCGCCTGCAGCACTGTGTGCCTACCTGCAACAGTCGGCAGACCAGAGATGTATTGCATACACGCCACTGATGTGTCTCTGGTGCAACCCAGAACGACCTGCACAGCTGCGTTCTGTATACGCTCTAGTTTGTCCATTTGACTCTTTGAGACGGTAAGCAGTCCCAGGCCATAATCAACCACTAACAGGATCAGGTGCTGATATAGTGTGAAAAGCATTCTCTGCTCTATGTCAGTTGCAGCCATAGTCTTAAGTGCACTAAGTACTTTTTGGCATCTTGTCACAACACTCTCCACGTGGTCCTTAAAGGACAGGCTCCTGTCAAATGTAATTCCCAGATAATTCAGTTTGCTCTCTCTCTCTCTGTTGACGTTTCTACCATCTATCGTGAGACTTGGGACGTTAGCTTTAACGATCCGGTTGTCCAGAGAACACCACAAAACAGCCCTCATTTCTGTACACCACTCAGTCACTTTGTAGCTCCCGGGCTGTTTGTTCCATCTCTTCCCCTTGCCTATATGCAAGTATATCATCCGCAAAAGTCAGTATCCTTCAAACTCCTGGTGCTCTAGACTTGCAATCTTGCTCGTATACACGTTAAAAGAGCACAGGTGATATGGCGGATCCCTGTGATAGTCCTGGGGCCAAACTGCATGGTTCTGAGGTCCATGAGCCCAGTCGGAGAGCAACCTGGCGTGAATACAGGACAGCTGCAACCCAATTCACCAGCCATGGACTGACCTTCTTCTCCTTCAGTGTAGTCATCAAGATGTCATATCTTACTCTGTTATAAGCATCCTCAAGATCCAGTGTTGCCGCCATAGTTTCCTGTCTGTTCTGGAACCCTTTATAGACGTCAAAAGCAAAAGTAGCCGCATTTGACCATGTGTCCTTTCCTGGCCTGTAGCTTCCCGGACCCCTTGAAGAAGCTTCCAGCTTTCCAAAAATTCGTGCAGCTTAACAGCAACTATCTTCTCCAAGATCTTCCAAAATGGGTTTTGTAATATGATGATTCTAAAGCCACTGAGCTTTGAATGATCCTTAAAAGGTTTGGCAGTGGGATTAGATAGCTGTCAACCCAGTCCTGCGGTACAGATGCTGTCTTAATGCTCTGGTTAAGGCAGTCGGTCATCTCTGTCAGGTCTACAACGCTCAAAGCCTTTATGTGGCAATACCTCACCGTATCAGGCCCTGGTGCAGTGTCTTTTGCTTTTTTTCAAAATTTGTTTGATATCTCCTACTAGTATTGTGTCTTTATAGTGCATATCTTTAAGGTGCTAGCTAACTCCTCTCCAACTGCATCCCTGGTGTCCACATCATTATGATCTGTCTGAGCTTTACACCTATGGAGAAAAGCCTCCCCTTTCACCTTGTCTGTTGTCACACGCACACCATCGTCTCTACAAATTTTTCCGACTGTCATAGGCCGATCTTTTTTTGCATATGCCTTTACAGTTTTCAGAAAATCCCCTGTGTTTTTCAGCCTCTTATATCATTCACAAAAGTTTCTCATTTTGCTCTTTTGGCCTCTGCAGCACAGGGCTTGAAAACCTCCACCTTATCTTTTTTTTCACATTCTCTGCCATCTCCACTTCCTCTCGTGAGCTTGAGGGTGTCTGTCGTACTTTCTTTAGCTGCTTCACTGTGGTTCTCTCTCTCTATCTCTCTCTCTCTCTCTCTCTCTCTCTCTCTCTCTCTCTCTCTCTCTCTCTCTCTCTCTCTCTCTCTCTGCCTTCCACGCCTGTTCTACTTTTGAAATCTACCATGGGGGCTGTAGAAAATTAGTTCTGGCAGGCCTGTTGCATGCTCGCTGTCTGAGGCGTCCAAGTAGTTTGCTGATCCAATTATACAGGAAGATCTTGCGTGCTCTCCCAGCTTTAACCGTACTGGGTTTAGAAATCAGAACTGAACATGGTAGGTAATCACTCCTACGGTCATTCGGGACAGTCCATTTCACATCTAAAACCGACGACTGGGAGACAAATGTCAAGTCAATGGCTGTGTCTGCATCGCCAGACCGCATTGCCATACTTGTCGGCCTGCCATCATTGATGCAGACCATATCGAAGTCAACTATGGCCTCTGCAAGAGCAATTCCCTGTCGATTTTACCCGCTGATGTCCAATTCTCTGTTCCTCGCGTTGAAATCCCCACATATGAGTAACATATCCCCTGCTAACTCCTACAATTCCTTGAGCTAGCCCCATTGATCCCTTCTTACAAAACCGTCTACCGTGGTATATATTTATGAGGTTCCAACTTAAGCCACCAGTCTCCACCTGTATCCTCTAAACCTCTCTTCCCCTGTGGTTCCACTGGCTCAACTCAAGCACCAAATGCTTCACTCCTTCCTTTACCACAAAACCTTGTCCCTGTCTCTACTGTCCAACAGGGTTTATATAACTGACGCACCCAGGGCAATGATATCTGTCTGTATTTAGCTCCTGGAGCATGATGACATCAAAATCAAAAATCAACCTCTCCAGTACAGGACCTCTCTGTCTAGCACTCCGACAGTTCCAGTATCCTACTCTTACATGATTAAAGCCCAATCTCTCCGCTTTTCGTCTTGTTCTCCTAGAACATGCCCTCATATCTCTATTTCTTCTTTTCTTCCCATTTCCTCGTCGTCTCCTAGTCACTCTCTTTTCACGAATTGCTGAAAAATATGTCAAGCATAGAGCACGTGCTCAGTAGCTCCGGCGACGATTCCTATGTATATTTTTAAATCCATAAGCGAAAAAAAAAAGAGTACTGCAGGAAATGACCGGTCACCCTAGTATTGCCTGTCTACTAGGGAAGAGACAGTGGATGTCCCGAAGGAGTCAATTCGCCTGATGCCTATCCGCACGCCCGCCAGACGTCCAACGTTCACGACCAGCTCACACGTGGCCATGCAGTTCCTCAGCACCTTGGCCCACCATGAACTTGGGGGTTTATATTCGGAGTTTGCCGTCTCCTAGATGGACTGCTGTCCAAAGCTAACAGGTTCCACCAACCCGGGAAAAGGGGTTATAGCGCTTTGACCCGCTTGGTAGGCACGTCTCCAAACTTATGAGATATTTTATAAGGATTTCAGATCCCACCCTGAAATCCTGCCTCGCCCTATGTGCCCACCACCATTTGGTCAGCAGGCTGCTTAATGGGTTTTCACAGCTAACCTCTATAGCTAGAGGCGCCCGGCTCTCTAGCGGAATTGGCTAAACCGGATTTCGCGGAGACCGGGTGACGTACTCCTTGTGGTCCGGGTTCAATCCCGGGGGTAGGCAGGAAAGCCACATTTTCTCCCAGATTGACGGTATTTACAATGGAATCAAGGCCGAAAGGTTGCGATATCCATAATACCGAGCCTAAGGGTTAACAACTCATGGCTTCTGGATACTAAAACAATAGCTAGAGGCCGTTCCACAATCCGCCACCAGTGGGCGCGCTGGGTTGGGAATGGTCGCCCCAGCTTTACCCAGTAGCAGTTTCAATATACAAGCTCTCCCGTGTGGGTTCCGGGGCCCCATTGTGGGGAAAACAAGAATAGACCCACTGCCTCCCCAAAAGCATGTCGTAAGAGTCGAATAATTGGGGAGCTTCCTTTGAAGTCAGAGTGCATCTACTGTAGAGGCAAGGAACCAACAATCTGTATTCAAGAGAATCAGATCTGTAAAACTGATGCACACGCAACACTCAGGTCTGGAGCAAAACTGCAGTTCAGTAGTGGACAAGCAACCAGAACTTTCCGCCAGAGTGTACAGCTGGTGAACGCGAAGAAGAAGAAGAAGATTATACAAGCGCTTCTCTTTTCCTCTTGGTGCCCTCGTCACTCCTCGCAGCATCGCTCTTACCAGACTATGATGATCCATTTGCTCCTCCGAATTGCAGCCGTGCTCTTATAATTCCATAACGATGTCTGCCTTACCATGCATCAGTATTCCACCAAATTGTGTCCGCTAATCTGTCCGCCTTTTCATTTCCAGACACACCACATACATCGGAGAAAAGATCCAGACAATGCTTTTCACCCGTGACCTCCGAAATGAAGCTTGCCATTCTGCACGAAGCATCCCTGGTCTCACCTTCACGAGCTGGCTTACATAAATGAATAGGTTAACATAGATACGGCCCATTTTGTTAGTCAATAATAAATTATGGGGATCAACCAATTAAGGAGAATTTTCATATTTAGTCAAATGCTAGTAAAAAACTTTCTTTCGGACAATGACGACATTCAGACAGTTAAAAAGGCAGGACAAATAAAAACAAAAACAGACATTCAGAGAACTTTCTCTCTTGCTTCATGTCTAATTTGTGCTTATTTCTGTACATGTGTTTGCAGTTCTGTTATCTTTAGTTTGATGTTATTACAGTTTTCCTGATAAAGAATTAATTACAACTCCAGCCAAGCTTGAGCTTTAGGAATCTCAAAGAAGA
>CAJHNH020008001.1:387967-395467 GCA_905116865.2 Candidula unifasciata
ATAGGAAGAGAGCCCATATTTTTTCAGACCATCGGCGCTAGGTGGGTAATATGGTCAGCATTACGCCGACCGTCGCTGCTTGCCCCGGACAGGCATCCTGGTACCCATTTTAGGCTGGGTAGCCCCATACCACGATAAAAATCCACGCAGCCAGCAGTGAGTTTCGATCTCGGTACGTTGGAATTACGAGTCGGTCTCGCAACGCCTAAGCCACAGACGCCGCTACGACTTTACCTGGTACCCATTCAAGGCTAGGTCGACCTGAAAGCTAAGGTCATACTTGGAAAAAAAATCCGGCACCATACAGATTTGACCCCACGACCTCCGCATCCACAGGCGAGCTACTAGCCGCTACACGACAGCGGCTCCATATGAAAGGATAATCTTAGTTTTAAATTCGCCTGTATCTTATTTAATTTGAGGAGAAATATTTATGAATGTAAGTTTCAGGAAGTAGAGGTAGGTCAGCATTTAGTTGTCTGGCTAATCAGGACAGAGTTGGGTTTCACCCTCGGGACAGGCTGGCTTTGGATTTGTTCACACAGGGACGGCTGGTTTTCTCAAACTGGTACAGAACAATTTTTGGAATTGTTTGAATGAGGCGTCTGCAGTAAACCTAAACAAGTCTGAATGAAGTGCCTGCAGTAAATCTATACACGTCTGAATGAGGTGCCTGCAGTAAATCAGTACAAGTCTGAATGAGGTGCCTGCAGTAAACCTATACAAGTCTAAATGAGCGTCTGCAGTAAACCTATTCAAGTCTAAATGAGCGTCTGCAGTAAACCTATTCAAGTGTGAATGAGGCGAGTGCAGTAAACCTATACAAGTCTGAAAAGTATCTAAAAGAAAAGACAGCATAAGATGGGGCAAAGAAAAAAAAATAGAAAATTTTAAGAAAACCATAAATATGTCAGCTTTGCAAAACCATTTAAATTAACAGAGGACGTTGCGGCGCTTAGCCTTCATCATCAGAAACAACGACAAGAAAGAAAACACAACACACGCATAAATGAACTGTCTGAAATGACTACATTACAGTATTTAACTTTTTGTTGTTGTTGTTGTAGAACAGCAGGTTATTGAGATGGTGATACAAGCCATGTTTTAGAACAGCAGGTTATTGAGATGGTGATACAAGCCATGTTGTAGAACAGCAGGTTATTGAGATGGTGATACAAGCCATGTTGTAGAACAGTGGGTTATTGAGATGTTGATACAAGCCATGTTGTAGAACAGCGAGTTATTGAGATGTTGATGCAAGCCATGTTGTAGAACAGCGAGTTATTGAGATGTTGATGCAAGCCATGTTGTAGAACAGCGAGTTATTGAGATGTTGATACAAGCCATGTTCTAGAACAGCGGGTTATTGAGATGTTGATACAAGCCATGTTCTAGAACAGCGGGTTATTGAGATGTTGATACAAGCCGTGTTGTAGAACAGTGGGTTATTGGGATGTTGATACAAGCCATGTTGTAGAACAGCGGGTTATTGAGATGTTGATACAAGCCATGTTGTAGAACAGTGAGCTATTGAGATGTTGATACAAGCCATGTTTTAGAACTGCTGGTTATTGGGATGTTGATACAAGCCATGTTGTAGAACAGTGAGTTATTGAGATGTTGATACAAGCCGTGTTGTAGAACAGCGGGTTATTGAGATGTTGATACAAGCCATGTTGTAGAACAGCGGGTTATTGAGATGTTGATACAAGACGTGTTGTAGAACAGCGAGTTATTGAGATGTTGATACAAGCCATGTTGTAGAACAGCGGGTTATGGAGATGTTCATACAAGCCGTGTTGTAGAACTGCGGGTTATTGAGATGTTGATACAAGCCATGTTGTAGAACAGCGGGTTATTGAGATGTTGATACAAGCCATGTTGTAGAACAGTGAGCTATTGAGATGTTGATACAAGCCGTGTTGTAGAACAGTGGGTTATTGAGATGTTGATACAAGCCATGTTGTAGAACAGTGGGCTATTGAGATGTTGATACAAGCCATGTTGTAGAACAGCGGGTTATTGAGATGTTGATACAAGCCATGTTGTAGAACTGCTGGTTATTGTGATGTTGATACAAGCCGTGTTGTAGAACAGCGGGTTATTGAGATGTTGATACAAGCCATGTTGTAGAACTGCTGGTTATTGTAATGTTGATACAAGCCGTGTTGTAGAACAGCGGGTTATTGAGATGTTGATACAAGCCATGTTGTAGAACTGCTGGTTATTGTGATGTTGATACAAGCCATGTTGTAGAACAGCGAGTTATTGAGATGTTGATACAAGCCGTGTTGTAGAACAGCGGGTTACTGAGATGTTGATACAAGCCATGTTGTAGAACTGCTGGTTATTGTGATGTTGATACAAGCCGTGTTGTAGAACAGCGGGTTATTGAGATGTTGATACAAGCCATGTTGTAGAACAGCGGGTTATTGAGATGTTGATACAAGCCGTGTTGTAGAACAGCGGGTTATTGAGATGTTGATACAAGCCATGTTGTAGAACAGTGAGTTATTGAGATGTTGATACAAGCCATGTTGTAGAACAGTGGATTATTGTGATGTTGATACAAGCTATATTGAGATGTTGATACAGTCATGATAGGCATAGCCATAATATCAAGTGCCTTGCTGTGTATTATGGGTGATTATGCCTCTCCGCAATCTGCGATTCGCAACTGTGTATTTCAGTTCGTGTGTTTACACCCCTCCATGCCATGACAAAAGGCCGTCAAGAATCTTCTCACTCTGTCTTCCTCTGTCTCTCTTTCCGCAGATCTTCCCAGCGGTCACGACATGTTTCGTTTTCCCTCTTCTCATCTTGTCCTAATGTCATACTTAAAAAAAAAAAAAAAAAAGAAGCACTACATAAACAACACAGCTGATTGATCAAATAATAGAACTGACTGATCAACTAATACAGCTTATTAATCAACTGACAGCTGATTGATAAACTAAAACAGCTTATTGATACACTAACACAGCTGACTGAACAACTAACACAGCTGATTGATTAACTAACACAACTGATTGATTAACTAACACAGCTGATTGATTAACTAACACAGTTGATTGATTAACTAACACAGCTGATTGATTAACTAACACAGCTGATTGATCAACTTCTTCTTCTTCTTCTTCTCTTCCACCTTGTACCTTATCGAAGTGTCGGGGGGAGATGTAATGTTCGTTGATGAGCTCTGTCAAGAACACTATTAAGACTGATGTTCATTTATGTAAGGCTATTCTTAATGCCATCACTCCATATTTTCCGAGGTCTTCCACTCGCTCTATACCCGTTATAACGTTTAAGTGTGGCTCGCTGTGGCAGATAGTACCAGGGCATTCTTGTTAGGTGTCCAAACCACTTCATTTGTTGTTCTTTGATGACCTGTGAGACTGGATTTATTCCTAGCATTGATCAACTAACACAGTTTTTTGATCAAGTGACAGCAGACTGATCATCTAACACAGCTGATTGAATAACTAACACAGCTTGTAGGCTTGTAGATCAACTAACACAACTGATTGATCACTTAACACATCTTATTGATCAACTGACAGAGCTAATTAATCAACTTAAACAGCTGATTAATCAACTAAAACAGTTGGTTGATCAACTAACACAACTAATTGATCAACTGACACAGCTGATTGATCAATTAACACAATGATTAATCAGCTAACACAGCTGATTGATCAGCTAAAACAGCTGATTGATCGAGCAGCACAGCTGTCAGCTAACACAGCGGATTTGTCAGCTAACACAGCGAATTTGTCAACTAGCACAGCTGATTAATCAGCTAAAATAGCTGATTTGTCAACTAACACAGCTGATTTCTCAACTAACACAGCGGATTGATTAGCTAACACAACTGATTGATCAAGTAACACAGCGGATTGATTAGCTAACACAACTGATTGATCAACTAACACAGCGGATTGATTAGCTAACACAACTGATTGATCAACCAACACAGCGGATTGATTAGCTAACACAACTGATTGATCAAGTAACACAGCTTAATGATTAACTGCCAAAGTTGGAAATTCCCATGACACAGTCAGTATTACGTTGAGAGGAAGCTATCGATGCACGAAATAGACACATTTATAGGCAGTCAGGAAATAATTGCATCTGGTTGTGTGTGTTTGTGTGTTTTGTGTGAGAGAGAGAGAGAGAGAGAGAGAGAGAGAGAGAGAGAGAGAGAGAGAGAGAGAGAGAGGGATGTGGTCTGATTACTAAACAAACTGGTTACCTAGATTAGGTAGAACTTATTTATATCGTTTTATAGGGTAAAAAAGCAGGGTAGTCTTGTTGTGTTGATGTCGTTGTATTGTGAAATATTTTGTCCCCACATAATTAAGAAGGCAACTTAATGAGTTGGGTGGTCATTTCTCCTCCTCTCAGCGTTTCCGCTACAGAAAATTGCCTGGAATCGAATCCGTGAGGTGGGATCGATCCTCGGTTTTGCACTGCCAAATGGAAAATCCTGCCACTGTTAGTGATTTGGTCGGAACGCCTATCACAACAGGGGGGGGGGGGGGGGGCAAATTAACCATAGTTGCACATCGACTCTATAGAATACTAGGTGTGACATCACTGACAGGAGCTGCTGGCCAAACGATTAGAAGTTTGGCGGTCAAGTGAGAGACGCGGCTTCGAATCCTCGGTGAAATTGGGGATTTTTTTTTCTATCAGAGAACAAATCCTCACTTGCACAGTCCATGGCGACAGCACTAGCTTGACGCCCAAAATCATCAGTCTCAAAGATCACAAAAATAGTAAATGTAAGTAGTAATGATAATTTATGGTAGTTGTTATTACAATATATTCTGCACGCAGAAAGGGGTGCAGACGTGTGAGTGTGAGGTTTCATAGGCTGTCAGCAAGAAAAGCGACAGCAAAATCAGCAGTTTGGGAAGTACAATGACCTTGACACGTCCTCATTTATCATCCGCTTTGAAGTCATCGCCACACTCAGTGAAGTAATTAATTTCTATCACCGCCAGCGTCTATCTTCTTATCATAGCAAAATACGATGAGAAATCCAATACTTCTGCTGAACGGGACACGGTTGTTGAATGTAATCATGGAAAGATATAAAAACCGAACGAAAAGTAGAAAGTAATCAGACTGAATCGTATTTTCTGTTTACATTATTGATATCACAGTTGCAGTTTGGTTACTGACATAATAGAAAGTACAAATAAAACTTAACATTTTCCCCGTAAATGATAAAGACAAGAGTGTTTTATATATATATATATATATATATATATATATATATATATATATATATATATATATATATATATATATATATATATATATATTATTGAGGAAAGTGTCAGCAAGTCAACACAAGTTCTCTCAAACCTCAAGGTGTGTGCCGCCACATTTATAGTCTTTGTCCTCAACTACTACTCCGTGTCCATATTTTTCGCCGGCGACACACAAATAGATAATATGACAATCATACGAACAGAAATATGCCAGTACTTAGGTACCATCTTCAACAACAAATTAAAGAAATGCAGTGAAGAATGCTCTTCTTCTTCTTTTTCTTTGTTCACCAGCTGTAATCTCTCACAGAAAGTCTTGGTTGTTCGTCCATTTGGACTTTAGCCTTGTACATCCGTTTTACTGGCTTATCTGTGTGCAGTTGATTGTTTCTTGTCGCTCGGGTAGATGCACTACGAGTTCGTAGGAAAAAGTATACCCTAGTAATTAAAGTAAAAGACCCTTTTCAACGCCTTCAGACTATTAGGCATATAGGGCAAGGCCTATATTTCATAGAACTATTGACACTCATTGGATGATGTGGTCAACATCACACCGGCCGCCTTTACTTCACAGGGCTATACATGGTACTCAATCAGGGCTGGGTCGTTTGTGAAAAAAAAACCGGCTCTGTAAGTCCCGAACTAACTCCCTTCCGATCCCCAGGCAAGCAGCTATCCGTTACACCACGGGAGCTAAAGTATACCATGCTCTCCAGTTTCTGCTAAAATCTAATTTTTTTTTTTTATCTAGTGAATCGTCACGGCGGAGAGAAACACTTCACAAACCAAAACGTCATCGGGGGATGATGGTAACGGCGAAGTGTGATGGCATTCGCCAGTCCATCAAGCTTAATGGGCGGAGATATAAACCTGAACCATACGTTCCCTAGAGGGCCGCAGTGCTGCAGAGCCAGATGGAGGTCACATACAGTCTACCACAGCAAGTAAGGAGAATTCCCATACTGCGCCGAGCCACAAAACCTCCGCCACCCCCACATTTTCCCCCAACTGGCCAAGGTAGTTAACGACTTCTACAAATCAAACTGCAACAGAAGATGCGCCAGCTGCTCCGACACGCACAGCATCATACTGTGACGCACAAAGAATACGACATGCTGGACAATACGTTACCTCCTAGGTCTTCAAACCATCCAAGTAAATACCACGAAGTCTTCAGATCATTGGATGAAGAGAAGTATTATTATTTTTTTTTTTTTTAAGTATTCAGAAGCCATGAGTGGTAAACCCTAAGGCTCGGTATTATGGATTTCGCAACCCTTCGGCCTTGATTCCATGATAAATACGGTAAATCTGGGAGAAATGTGGCTTTTCTGCCTATCCCCCGGGCGTGATCCCGGACCACAAAGAGTTCGTCACCCCGTCACCGCGCAGTCCGGTTTAGCCAACAACGCTAGAGACCCGGGCGAGGAGAATTATATAGCTGGACAGGGGGAAAAAGGGAGATTGTTTCATAATGTAGAAAGTACTGCATTCGTGTTTTTTTTTTTTTTTTTTTTTTTGACTTTGTTCGTTTATGTAGATGGTGCAGTAATCTTGAGTCCCAGCGTAATTTAAATATACACATGTAACACGCTCAATATTCACACAGCAAACTACTTTTATTATAAGTGTTGCAGATACAACTGAAGTTTTAGAATTACCTGAGAAAATTAAAGGAATATAGTTCTCTATTAATTAATGAATAAACACAAGTAAGTAGTTAAGTTGTACCCCACCAGGACATCACACAAGCGATAAACACCTCATGATACAAAGTGACACCATGCGGATGAGGATCACCAGTGGAGAGGTCCCGAAAACCCCGTTCAGCCGTTAGGCCATATTTCAGGCCTGGCTATAGTTGGGGCCCCCGGCGAAAGCCAGGGTCAGGCTTCAAATAACGAAAAATTGCATCCCACATGGGGACGGCTGATAATATCACGATACAAACAATATAAACACAGTTCAGTCTATTAATGCTTCTTATGTCACTATACTGATGATGTTTGGCGAGTCAAATTTTCCATTTCCTGTGTGTCATGTTAAGGTGCTATTGCATGGAGAGAGTCAGACTTTCGATTTGTTTGTGCCACACTAAAGTGCTAGTGCATTTCACACAGTGGACATTTCTGAGTATTTCTGTCTTTTGACTGACTGCAGTTTCCTATATTTATGTGTCTAAGACTTCAAATGTCTGCTCTGGTAGACATATAAC
>CAJHNH020008001.1:400467-422967 GCA_905116865.2 Candidula unifasciata
TTGTGGCCAGGAATCAAGTTAGTAACATCAAGAGGTGGAAATTCATCTGGGAGCCAATTATGGTGTTAGATCTAAATAATCATTCCTTGGATTAATGAATGTCCGTGCTTTTTTCCTGTCTTCGGGGGTGAACCAAGCTCCATGGGACTGTTCTGGATTGGTCCTCTAGAGACGACATCTGTGGATAAGGGAATAATGAAGTCACAACACATATGAGCTACTAAAGTCCCATGAAACTAATTGGAAAGGTTAACATGGACAACAAGTGATCGAAAAAGTCAGATGTGTTGAGCAAAAGGCGCAAATACCAGACGCAAAACAGGCACAAAGGATTTATATAATACGAAGGGTGAAGAAAAATATGTCGATGAAGAATAAGAATAGATCGAAAAGAAGAAAGAATCGATGAAGAAGAATAAATCGATGAAGAAGAATAGCACGATAAAGACAAATAGATCGATGAAGAAGAATAGATCGATGAAGAAGAATAGATCGATGACGAAGAATGATGAAGAAAAAGCCAATTCACACTCAGCTAGAATTTATAACGTGTAACCATTTAGATGGGAAATTGGATAAAGAAATTGACATTAGATGCAGTAAAGCAAACCAAGTATTGGGACTGCTAGCCCCCCTCTTACAGCATAAGACAATCCCAATCAGCACAAAGAGACATCTTATTTAAAGCATTTTTATTCCAACTCTGTGCTACCAGTGCCAGACATGGTCACTCACAATAAACCATAAAAGAAAATTAGTAACCACGGAAATGAGATGTCTCAGAAGGGCTGTAGGAGTGACCATACGAGATAAGATCAGGAATGAGATCATAAGAGAACAAGTCGGCACAGAACCAATTCTGGATTACATACAAAGACAGCAAGTGAGAGAGAATTCCTTGTGACACCATACCATACAAAGCATACATGGAAAGAGAAGAAGGACGTAGAGCACGGGGTAGACCAAGAACAAGATGGAAGGATAACATCAGAGAAACTCTACAACAGCACGATGTGCCTATGGTCGAGGCAGCCAGAATAGCTAGAAACAGAATCTTATATCTCCCTCGACACCCACAGCGGTAAAAGAGGAAGTGAAGAAGTAGAAGAAGAAGAAGAACCATTTTATTAGAAATATTCTGAAGTATCAGTTATATAGAGAAGATAAGTAAACATTATGAGTGAGCAAAAAACCTTCAGCTAACAGGATTCTAGACTCTTTTTTTCCGCAACAAAACAACTCCACTTGTTACGATACATCTTTTTGATTTCGTGTAGTGATTTGTCAGGAGGGAGAGTAGAGAATAGACTTTGTGGAAGAGTATTAGGAAACCTTCTTTATCGATTGAATGTAATCCTCTTCTTCTTCTTGTATCGTCTTGCGCATACCTTGTTGTAGCCCAATGTCGTAGTTTTCTGTATTTGAATTGCGCTTCTCGGGTGCCTTAAGTGATGGATTTGTTCAACTTTTTGGTCGGTTTTATCTACACCATTTATCTATGTCTTTCTCGGTCTTCATCTTGCCTTCCTCCCAGATGGTCTACTGTAGAAAGTCTCAAATGCAGTCTGGTCTGGCTGCATTCTCCCTAGAGGGCCAAACCATTTTATTCTTTGTTAGTGTAATTCAGACATGGTCTTATTCCAACTTTCTCTCTAATGCTGGTATTCGTTACCCTGTCTAGTGTTGTCGGTGACCTTGCGGAGATAGCACATTTCCCGTGTAGTTATTTTTTGTTCTTGTGCCCTATTCACTGTCCATGTTTAGCATTGATAACATAAAGTAGAGATAAAGATGTTATTATTCATTTGCTTTTTTTTTTCTTCTTTTTTTTGGAAGGGAGACATTTCGGTGTCTAAGTTGAATTAAATATATTTGTAGGGCAAATATGCGTTCACCTCGAATCAAGGCTAAAGTGGGGTGATCGCATTCAAAATGTCTAAATGAGTGAAGCACACACAAAAAGTGTATGCAATGTTGTGCTAAGCTCCAACTCCCTGACGGGACATTTTTGGATGATTCACAAGGTTTCTGAGGACAGTGCAATGACTGCATCACTAGTAAAGTGTTGCATAAAAGCTTCAAAGGTGGCCGAGGATGTGTTCAATGTCATCCTTTTCTAGAAATCTCAGAATAAGCACAAAGCCGAAAAATATTGCGTGAATAAGCTGCAGTGAACAAATGTTTCACAAGGAGAGACAGAGTTCGAAACGAGAACATTAGATCAATTGTAGGAACCACACCATGCCTGCAATACATAAAGAAGCAACAAATCGAGTGGTTTGGCCACTTGATGCGAATGCAAACCGACCAACTGCCTCTACGAGCATACAACGAACAACACTACTGCCCTAGAGCAAGAGGCAGACCGAGAGTACGATGGATAGACAATATATCAGAGATCCTGAGGCAACACGGACTAACAACAACACATGCAACACACCTGGCCCAGGATAGAAAACTGCGACTCCCCACTACGCTGTGAGGCAATTGTGGACAAGACAAGACAAGACAAGATAGGACAAGAACAAATGACAGACTTCAAAAACGGTGCTTGGAAATTCTTTTCCAGGATCTGGGTATGAGAGTGTTGTGACAAAATACGTTGCGCGGAATCTGCTTTAGAAACAGATGGAACTTGGTTTTACAGTTGCAAATAATACAAGTCACAAAATCTCGACCATCTTTGAAGTGTTTGTGCCTAATTTTATTTATGATGCACTCACTGACTGCATCACACCAAAAGACTTCTGAATCATCCGAATGTTGTAATGTTGAAGGTTGATGCACCTTTTGATGCAAATTCCTTGATGTACTCTTTCAACATTTTTGAATCCGACGACCATTAGCGTACCTGCTCCCTGAAACCAGATTTAACCGGTTGCTGTGACTAGTACATCGAACAAATCTGTGCTTGTCTATGTCTAACTCTGAGGCGGTGAAGGATAAGACAGATATACAGTCAGACGGTTATTGGTGCCATCAGAATTGAAACTTTTCGCTTGCTGCTGAAGATGGGGACCGAGCACTTATGGGAGTGTCCCGAGTGCTGTAACGTCGATTCTTAATTCGACATTCAATATTGTGTTTAACTACTGCAGGCCACATTATTTTGCTGCCAATTTACATCGAGACCATACAAGACATTCTGTTTCATATCAATTTGGCTTGTTCGTTTCCTGTTTAGCCCTCTTATTTATGGAGGTGCATCACTTCTGCCGTCACTAGAGTAGAGACTACGCTTTTCATGTGTATAAACCTCTAGCCGTCTTGTTGATCGATATTTTTTTTTTTAATTAATATTGACTATGAAATTATGTGCGGATTAATAATTGTATGCAAAGTGTGGACGGGAAGGGCAGAATGTTAGACGGGCCAGCGTGCCCAATTCTTAACCCTTTGAAAATAAAGTTTGTTAATTCGTTCGTTCGTTATATTTTGGAGAGCAATGACTCCATTTGAAAGATATCAAAAAATGAATAATGTATAAACTATGAAGACCCTATTAGCGGTGCTAATGTGAACTCCTATTGTGTTTATATGGGTATCATACACTGGCACTGTTTGACAATAAATGCGGTATTAGTTAAATGTCTGTGGAAGGAGGGATAGAGGAAGACAACGAGAGAAGATGCTTGACAGTCTTGTTGCATGGCATGGAGGTGTGTCGGCACACGAACTGATACATGCTGCAGGAGATCGCGGATTATGGAGAGGCATGCCAGTCGGCAAGGCACCTGATGATGATGATGATTAGTTAAATGTGACGTGTGAAATGTGACAGAAGTTCAAAGCCTGATATATGCGGAGAGATTTGTTCGTATACGCCATTGAGCAAAATACGTGATTATTATTATTATTAGCATTATTATTATAATTTTAAATTGTCTGAAAACATAAAATAAGCACAATAATGACCACTACTGATCCTTTCATATCTAAGAGAACACGGAGTCGAGAAGAGAGTACTGACGTCAAGACTGAGTGTTTGTTCCTTGTCTACAGTCAGTCTTTGCACAAGTGTTTAGTTAGCAGAAAGTATATGTCTGGAGAGCGATCGCCGGAGACCTTCTCTGGTAATTGCGTATATTTACTGTATCTAAATTATTGACACCTCTAAATGAAAGGCAACCATTCCTCTGATCCAAGTATATCGGATTTAAAAAAAAAAAAAAAGAAACCATCCATATCTTTGAGACTAAAGAAATCAAGAGACGACGGAAATGAGAAGAAGAAGAGAATAAGAGATGTAAGGAAGACCTTCTGATTTCAAGACAGGTGAGGTGAGAAAAAATGGCGAGTGTTTGCTACGATAGAGACTCCAGCAGGTATCTGAAGCTCAAGCAGTGGCAGACTGAGTGCTCTCCGCTAATGGCACTAAAACAAGGAAACTAACGCTTGAACTAGAATAATAAATACACCAGAAATGACAATCAAACACTACACTTTCTTCTTCTCCTTCTTTTTTGTTCACCGGTTGAAAGCTCCGGCGGAAAGTCCTGGTAGTTCGTCCATTTGGACTTTGGCTCTGAGCCAGGGCCTGAGTTTTGCGTGTACATCCGTTTTACAGACCTATTTGAGTGCAGCTGAGTGTTCCTTACCACTCGGGCAGATGTACTGTATCTTTGAAGGAAGATCCCAACCAGTCGACTCCTAAGACATGTTTGTTGGTGAAGCAGTCGGTCTATTCCAGGTTTTTCCCACACTAGGGCCCCGAAACCCATATGAAGAACTACACTGTCCGATTTGAATGGATCACATGAAACTTACCTGTATAACGTTAACTGTTACATATATGAACATGGGGTTAGCAGGCTAGCATAGAGCGAATGAAACTGGGGGATTCGAACCAGAGGTTTTTGTCTGTCACTCCCATCGATAGATGAGTCTTCCATAACCAACATGCCATAGCTGGTCGTCCGTTCTGTCAACACTAGTGGTTTTTATCCCTCTAACAACACCGAACGATACTATTGATCAACACTTGTACCGCTGCTCGCTCATTATCCTTTCTTGCCTGTCTAGCGAGAGAAGCGAAATATTCGGACAAATTGCATCAGTAATAGGCACAGGGTGAACGTACGCTAAACCAGGTGCCTCTCATCTCTTGGTGAATGAGAACGTTGTTCTTTTCACTGGTCACTGGAAATTGTTACATGACGGTCACACCCTTAGTTCTTTAACCTGTGGTTTCATGTTCAAAACGTCTGCTTTTCAGAGTCATCTGTAGAACAAGTTTCATACCCTTCTAGGAACCTGTTTTCCATTATCAATTTTTCCCCGTGTGGGTTCCGGGATCCCATTGTGGTGAAAACAAGAATAGACCCACTGCCTCCCCAAAAGCATGTCGTAAGAGTCGACTAATTGGGAAGCTTCCTTTGAAGTCGGAGTGCATCTGCCGGAGAGACAAGGAACCAACAGTCTGTATCCAAGAGAATGAGATCTGTAAAACTGATGTACACGCAACACTCAGGTTCTAGAGCAGGACTGCAGTTCGGTAGCGGAAGAGCAACCAGAACCTTCTGCCAGAGTTTACAGCTGGTGAACGCGAAGAAAAAGATTATCAATTTTTTATTCTTCAATGCTGCGTATGTTTCTTGTCGTCGTTATCATTGTCCCATTAAACAGCGTGTTGTTAGGTCACCCGTTGATGTTAACTGTCCGATCAGTTTCCTTCATCGCCGTCGTTGAGTCACCCGTTGCTGTTAACTGTCCGATCAGTTTCCTTCATCGCCGTCGTTGAGTCATCTGTTGCTGTTAACTGTCTTATCAGTTCCCTTCATCGCCGTCGTTGAGTCATCCCTTGATCTTGACTGTCTGATCCGTTCCCTTTATCGCAGTGGTTGAGTCATCCGTTGCTGTTGACTGTCAGATCAGTTCCCTTCATCGCCGTCGTTGAGTCATCCGTTGCTGTTGACTGTCAGATCAGTTCCCTTCATCGCCGTCGTTGAGTCACACGTTGATCTTGACTGTCTGATCAGTTCCCTTCATCACTGATGATCACAGATGCAGTGGCTTTATATTTGCTGCTTGACCAGTCAGCCAAATTCTGTATTTAGGTGGATTTTTTTTTTTTCTTTTCCCCACTTCCCCTCTACCGAACCCTGTAGAGTTGTTTTGCAGAGGCGAATTAATTTTTTAAGAGGATCCCTTAAATGAAAACCTTAACAGTCTGATAGAAATTATAATAACCACGCCTTTGCCTTGTAACCTGTCAATATCGTTGTTAAGGACGCCAAGAGCGTTAAGCACGGGACATCACGGTGCAGACGAACATACGGACGTAATAATAACTGTATAATGAAGGACGCTTTATATTTTGACAAGCACCAAAGAGGTGTAGCGTTATCTTACAGCATCGTTCATGTAAAAGCTTGTAAGCAGCAAACCTCTCTCTGAGAGATGTCTCCGGACCCGACTGCGACCGGTGTTATTTATAAAGAAATAGTAAAGGACCCTGTATCTCGCCTTCAGGCGTATTGGGCACATAGGGCTAGCCCTATATTTTACAGACCAATCAGAACTTAGTAGGTGATGTGGTCAGCACCACGCCGGCCGCCTTTACTTCCTTTGACTTTTACAATTTTTTAAGACTGTTTTGACCTGCAGGTCAATGTAAATTATTGGAGGGAAAAGTGGGAGGAAAGGGGGCGCTGAGTGGGGGTGTGGGGGTAATCTAGCAACAGACCATTGTCATAGGCCTGTCAAAACCTTCATTCATCCCTGAAAACAACATAGCGCCATAGATGTCTATTGCCAAGTTTTCTTTTTATCACCATCTTCATCACAGTGTAGCAGATCCTTTGCGGAACGTCGCCACTATCACTGCTAGCCGAAACGCCACTCAGTCAGTATTAGTATTCCCGCCTCATGAACTTCCATGTCCAAGGTGTCCTTGACATCATGTGTCCATCATCGTGCTTATCGATACCTGATCTTTTCACAGCAACCATCTCCTGCCCCTGTTACTGTTCTATCCAAACGACCAGGCTTTTTATATGCCAAAAGTATTTTAATTTGCCAGAAGCGATATTGTTTATCAACCGATCCCCCTTGATATTCGGACCATGATAAATGTCAGTATTATCCTAATCCTAGGGCATGATACTCTAAGAATGTTCATATAACAACTGAGTCCAAAATCTCCACTATTCTTATTTAATGATTGTGAAATGGTCCACGACGTAAAGTGCCACATAAAAGATGCATGATTTTACGGTTTTCGCTGTTATTGTTTGGTGAAGTTGCGACACAGACTCTGCATATGTAAACTCTGTAAAGGATGCCTCTTTTTAATTTCTGGTGAGAAATTATTAATTGCTGAAATTTTATAATGTCTACATATATATAAATATCTATTATATATATATATATATATATATATATATATATATATATATATATATATATATATAGAGAGAGAGAGAGAGAGAGAGAGAGAGAGAGAGAGAGAGAGGTATATAGTGAGGGGCACAGATAAAAGGGTAAAGGGAAGGAGAGAGAGAGAGAGAGAGAGAGAGAGAGAGAGAGAGAGAGAGAGAGGTATATAGTGAGGGGCACAGATAAAAGGGTAAAGGGAAGGAGAGAGAGAGAGAGAGAGAGAGAGAGAGAGAGAGAGAGAGAGAGAGAGAGAGAGAGAAACAGAACGAAAGAAAGGCATGCACGTGGTTCTCGCAGGTGAATACATAAATAGGAAAGTGAACAAACCTGTTATTTACCGACACTGAATGAAAGCTGTCGTTGTTTCTCCGATAGAGCAGAATAGTCAATTTTTCTTGGAAATGGACATTAGCTTGATGGCGTCAGCGGATCTGACTATCCCTGAGGGCAGTCTCCACGTCAATACTCAAACAGAAACACTAATCTTCAATGACTCTCCCTCGTTAGCTAGCTGCCGGCTGTTTTCTCTCGGTTCCCTAAAGTCAGTTATCACACTTGCCCCCTGCCACTATAGTTAGCTATTTTCTGATTAAGAACACAACATTTTCTTCCCACTAAGAAAGAAAATTTGTAGCAAATGTTCAACTTTTCTGTCCGTGTGTATTATTGAGTGTTGACTTCTAAGCGAAGAATTCATTTCCCGGCACTCTGGACATTCCCATAAGCGATTCGTCCTCATGTCTCATCTTCAGCAGCTAAGGAAGAGTTCGAATTATGAAACTGGGTGTTACTGAAGTTAGTATCAATTCACATTCATGAACACCGAGTTTTAATGAATCCTATTATACAACCTGATGCGCTCACTTTGTTGCTGGTGTCGGCCATGTGCGTTGGTGTTGCGCGTGGTACATTCGTTACATGTGCAACATTCAACCAGTTATTATAACTCTGATGCAAGGAACTGAAGTGTTACAATAGTCGCTCCCACACTTTGTCACCAAGTGTATATGAACTGAAGTGTTACAATAGTCGCTCCCACACTTTGTCACCAAGTGTATATGAACTGAAGTGTTACAATAGTCGCTCCCACACTTTGTCACCAAGTGTATATGAACTGAAGTGTTACAATAGTCGCTCCCACACTTTGTCAACAAGTGTATATGAACTTAAGTGTTACAATAGTTGCTCCCACACTTGTCAACAAGTGTTTATGAACTGAAGTGTTACAATAGTCGCTCCCACACTTTGTCAACAAGTGTATATGAACTGAAGTTATACGATAGTCGTTACACACACTTTGTCACTAAGTATTTCTAAACGGAAGTGATACAATATTTATTCCACAAACCATGACAACAAGTGTATATGAACTGAAGTGATACAATATTTATTCCACAAACCATAACAAGTGTACATAAACTGAAGTGATACAATATTTATTCCACACACCATGACAACAAGTGTATATGAACTGAAGTGATACAGTACAATAGTTGCTCTCACACATGTCAACAAGTGTATATCAACTGAAGTGTTACAATAGTCGATCCCACACTTGTCAACAAGTGTATATGAACTGAAGTGTTACAATAGTCGCTCCCACACTTTGTCAACAAGTGTATATGAACTGAAGTAATACGATAGTCGTTACACACACTTTGTAACTAACTATTTCTAAACGGAAGTGATACAATATTTATTCCACAAACCATGACAACAAGTGTATATAAACTGAAGTGATACGATATTTATTCCACACACTATGACAGCAAGTGTATATGAACTGATGTGATACAGTATTTACTCCACACACCTTGTCACCACGTGTATACGAACTGAAGTATTTCAATATTTATTTTATCTTGTCACCAAGAATATCTGAACGGAAATGATACAATAGTCATCTGACGCACCTTGTCACTAAGTTTATATGAACGGAAGTGATACATTATTTTTTCCACACACCTTGTCACTAAGTACTTTTGAACGAAAATAATACAATATTTTTTTTCCGCACACCTTGTCACCAAGTGTAAATGAACTAAACTGGTAAAATTTTTATTCCATACATCTTGTTACCAATTATATCTAAACGTAAGTGATAAAATATTCATTTCAAAGTCCATGTCACCAAGTATATCTAAACGGAAGTGATAAAATATTTATTCCACACCATATGCCCATGCGCAGTTTATTTTTAGACTACAGTTTCTTAAGGCTGCTACTTACACATGAGACACAATATTTATAAACAACGTGATTGGCTTGTGTCCGGATGTAACCCTGAAAATATGCCACTTTATAGAATAAACATGTTTAGTTTTAATGACTTAATCGAAATAAGAGGACAAGTTTTTGAAAGTTTCACATCATTAGGCTCATCGTGCGGGCGACCGTGAACGTATCTGGCATGGGTGGCCAATTCACACGATCAGTAGACTCTATGACCATGTAAGCAGCTTTGTTTATTGTGTTTACCTAATAACTCACAAACACAATGTTAGACTCTCAGAAACTCACACATGTAAAATTGCCACATGTTACATTAGATACTCCAGGAAAGCCTCCTATTGAGGAAATAGTGTGGACAACACATTGTGCGATATACCGAAGATCATATTGTTTGGGCATGTGGTCACAATAATCACCGATAACCAACACATATCTACATCTCTGAAAATCTGAAACGAGAGCAAACGGGTGTCCAAGAATTTGGATTAACGTTATCAGAGCATTATTTATTCAGAAGACCAAGTGCAATCTATCCAGTGATGAATCATTGGTTTTTCTTCCGCACGGTGTCGGATGGCGAACGTGGAACTTGAAGGTAAAAATGGTGATTGTGATGACGATGATGAGGATGGTGGTTATGATGAGGATGGTGGTGATGATGATGATGATGAAATCACTTGCCTTCATTGGCAATGCCAACCAGTTCAAAATAAATGATAAGAATACTTCAATACATAGACTATACTTGATTTTTAGCTAGGATAACAAGTGGTGGTTGTGGTCGTCGTCGCTGTTTCTCTTCAGGATTGAGGTTCGTATGATCCCAACCTAGAGGATGAGAATTAGACAGGATTTAATCCAGAAACCCTGTTCAACCCTGTAACACGGTTATATTAGAGCATCGCTACAGTTGCAGGGTAACCTACATTCCAAAATGGCTCGGGATAGGACAGCTAGCAGATGATAAGATGGTAGGAAAAACAGGTAGGAAGTTTTTCCAGAAAGCTGTGAATTAAAAATAAAAACGATTTTAAATTTAAATGCATTATCTGAGACGTCATTTATTTGGTATAACAGTCTCATATTTCCACTGTTCTAGCTGCTGTCTCTTATCTCTCCTTGATATAATGCTAAGCTCTAGAATATAGCGGTCCGTAGCTGGAACACTGTACCACACATATGACATTTACATATCTTTTACATTGCGGGCCTCTTATTCTGTTTCAGTTCTGGCTGATTACCCTCTGAGGCGACTATATGTGCAAGTCAGGACATAGTCAAGCTAATTTAAAACAAAATATTGAGACATCGCTGTCAACAGATATGCTTTAAAAACTTCAACAAGATAACTTTCACATATAAAATACTCCCCACTGCTATATTCTTGTACTATTAGTCGCCACTCTAGACTATTTACTTTGTTTCTCCCCCGCCATTCAAGCTAACAAATTTGTCCGACACAATCAACGTAGGGCGATTGCGTTAAAAAATGGCAAGAGAAAAGAACTACGGTAATCATCGACACAAACCGGAGGCTACCACAAAGCCCCGAGTAAATGACAAGTGTTGTCAGGGTTTTTGAGACCCGCGAGTGCGTCAGTGCTCCTCGTCTAGGGGTGCTGCTTGCGATCAAGCCCTGAGTATTTTTTCATGGTTCCGTGTATTTAAAGTTCGGAAACCAGCGCCGATAGCTTTCATTGCAGCAGCTGGGGCGATGTCTCATCTGAGTGCTGGAGCAAATATTCCTATCTGGTGTGGAACTTCGCAGCTTTGACTAGCAGCTCACCGGAAGGTAAGACGTACCTAAGAAGTTTCAAAATCTATTCATGGCCTTTAAATACGTTTCCACTGTAAATGTAAAGTCCGTCATAAAAAGCGATTAAAATAATTTGAAAAAACTAGAGGCTTTTTGTAGTAGTTTGCACATTTTATTGCCTGGCATATTTCGCTGTATTTCACTAGAGGAACAATTGGTTAGAATGAAGCAAATAAATGCCTGTATGTTAAGTTCGCGTTTCTGCTTTGTTCTCATTTGTGATTATTTAATTCTTGATTTCTGTCTTGTTGTTAAGGCAGAGTTTATTTACGCAATAGATACAAAGCTAGCTTTTTTTTTTTTTTTTCTGAAAGGAAACCCGGTTTCCGCTTTTATATTCACATAAATTCAATATAGGGTGAGTAACTGGCATAAATATTTAGTTAGGACACAAATGATATGGCTAGATTTATTTACGCAATAGATACAAAGCTAGCTTTTTTGGTTCCTTTTGTCAAGAAACCCGGTTTCCGCTTTTATATTCACATAAATTCAGTATAGGGTGAGTAACTAGCATAAATATTTAGTTAGGACACAAATGATATATTTATAGATTTATTTTTATTTTGAATTTTTTTTTTTTTTTTAATCAGTCGTGTTATCTTATAAAATGCTTGATACCAAAATTATATGCAACTTTACTGAAGCACAATAACCAAAGCATTGAACTGAAATACATGAATCGGATATTCTTTTTTTTTAATCGGAGTTAACTTATAAAGAGGTCATTTTCTTATGTAAGACTTGGTTTATCTATGTGTGTCGCAACTTTCCCTGCCTACTTAATTTGAGTTAATCTTTCTTTAATTAAACAACAGAACACGCTGGTCATTTAAGGGCTACTGTGATAATACTTACAGTGAAGCTCTGGACTATGTGAGTTGCGTATTTTGGTTGAAAAGGTAAACTTATATACGTCATTATATATGGGTTCATTTTAAGAGTTATAGGACGAGATGTTGGTAATATGCCCGGCAATAAGTTGTTTAAAATACTGGGTGTCGTTATTATTAAAATACCCCAACCCCACCCCCTCCCAAACCCTCCCCAAAAAATTGCACGAATGTGCATGTTAAAAAGCACGGGAGAGAGAGAGAGGGGGGGGGGGAGGCAGACTGTTTTCGCGTCATTTCGCAGGGATATAATAGCTTGTTGCGTATCCTTTACAGAACGTTGCAGAACCAACCCCAACAGCTCTTAAATGTTGTGTGGTTTCTCGAGACAAATTTACGCCCAGTCATTTGCCATTGCTCCCTGGACGGTCGGCTCACTGATACCACTGTTGAAACCAACGCAATGCGCACGGCCCGCAGCTGGGATCTAACCCGGCACCCCGGCATTACGAAGCGTTCGCATCGACTTAGCCACAGAGCCGACTGTAGGTATATAATACCTACACCCTATTTTAAGATAAAGAGGCATTGACATAAGCGACGTCATCAGCATCTTTCCCATTCGCCATATCAAGATTCAACGGTTTTCACGCCTTGGATTGTACAGATCTGTGCTGCCAGCCCCAGGGTTTTAGAAATATTTGTTCTGGTCAGTAAAAGGGCGAATATCCCTCCTCCTATTGCTCTGCCTGAAGGATCCCTTGTACCCAGTGCAGAGCGTGTAGCACTGTGTTTTCAGCTCATGTTTGTTAAAATCCGCTTGTATGAGAATCCGTATCTTTGACCGCAGTGACGGAAGATACGAGTTTAAACATCAGGGCTAAGATTGTTCCTCTGCTGCCTTTATTACAGCCTATTTAAAGCGCTTTGTTAGGGCCCAGACATAATTTAAAAATTAATACTGTTTGGTATTAACTTTTTTTTTTTTTTTTTTGGTAGACTAGGAAGCAATTGTAGCTTTTTCTTTGTGAACCCGCTGTAGTAGTAGTAGTACTTTTAGCCCACCGGGACATCACACAAGCGATAAACACCCGATGACACAATGTGTCACCATGTGGATGAGGATCACCGTGGAGAGGTCCCAGTACCGCTTTCAGCCATTAGACCACATTTATGACCGGGCTATATTGCGGCCCCTGGCAAGAGCCAGGGTAGGGCTTCAAAATAACGAAAAATTGCACCTGACAAGAAGATGACTTCAATAATAAACTGAACCCGCTGTGAGCTGACGTTGCATACAGACAGCATTTATATCATTTGAACAAAGAAGCCACAAACAATGGATTGCACAATTTATTGCCTGGTATATTTAGTTGTAACACATGAAATGCATACTACAGTAATATTTTATTAAAATAAGCAAAGAATGAATCCTTCGAAATGAAACACAAAATCGACTACATTCAAAAACTGCCTGTTTCACCAGGCATATGTGTTTTTGAAGAGCATGTCCTTTTGTCTGCATTATTCTGGACTAATCCGGTTTATAGCAGGCGCTTCCACAAATCTGAATAATCTCCGGCTAGCAGTGTTTTATCATTGTCATGATTGTTAATTAAATTGTCTAACTGTACATGTGCAGCTTCCCTAGAGATACTCTTCTTCTAGTGATCTGTTGTTCATGTACCAAGATTGCCGTCTTTGTTTCTGTTTAAAACAAAGAAAATCTAGTCTAAAATCTTGGCCAGCAACTGCTTTCCGTTGAAACATCTTTATCTGAAACCGGTCTCATTTGCCCGTTACTAAATGCATCCATTTGACACGTGTTGTTTACATGTAAACATTCGTTACCTTGGATACAGTAAGTTTGCCAGCATATCAAGGCAATACTTTTGGCCAAGAGAAACACCGGTGCAAGCCAAACTTTACGAACCGCTGGGTGAATTACATAAGACGGTAAAGTTCATACTGGAGACAACATTGCAGATATAAATAATCTATCTCAAGCGAACGAAAGAAAAAGAAGAAGTTTCCCAGTCACATATTGTCTTGTATGTACTCTGTTGATAAATATGCTGGTCGAAACGTTCAGTTTTAAACATTATTACGTCATTGTGAAATGTCACGTATAGAGTGCTAGACCATACATACATTGTTGACTACTTGACTACAAATCTGACACAGTTGACAGTCTTACAAACAAGGATACATTATTTTGTCTATGTTGAAAGACTGGTTCACTTCTTTAACTGGATTAACTCACAACAGTGTCCCATGTCTTTGGTTAGAATTAAGACCCACTTGTGGACAAGCCAGTGTACTAACTATGGCCCCATCGTGGTTACTAATGAAGAGTTATAGTGTTGAAGCTTTCTCTGATATGTGTGTTACACAAACACGTCTAGATAAGGTAGACATGGAGGAAGGAGCTCTTACTTATTATGAGCACTCTATCCCCGTGTGGGTTCCGGGGCCCCATTGTGGGGAAAACAAGAATAGACCCACTGCCTCCCCAAAAGCATGTCGTAAGAGTCGATTAATTGGGAGTTTCCTTTGAAGTCGGAGTGCATCTGCCTAAGAGGCATGGAACCAACAGTCTGCATTCAGGTGAATCAGATCTGTAAAACTGATGTACACGCAACACTCAGGTTCTGGAGCAGGACTGCAGTCCAGAAGTACACAAACAACCAGAACTTTCCGCCAGATTGTACAGCTAGTGAACGCGAAGAAGAAGAAGAAGAAGATGAGCACTCCACCAAAAACGTTGGATAAGCTATGTAGGCAATATAAAAGAGTAGTGCATTCGCTAAGACTCTGTGAAACAGAATGTACTTCCACTCCTTACTTTCTTTCTATGCATATATGTGTTTCTTCATCTCGCTTTCTCTCTTTATACATATCTCTCTCTCTCTCTCTCTCTCTCTCTATATATATATATATATATATATATATATATATATATATATATATATATATATATATATATATCTTTCTACACACTATATATGTGTGTGTGTGTGTCTGCACGCGTAATGTGTAATGGGACTAATTTCATTAAAATTAAAATATTCAACAGTTGAAGATATAACCTGTTTTTTCTCCAAAATAAGCCACTTGTTCATTCATGCAGCGAGTGTCACGACCTAACAAAAATTGGAACGACCTCTGTAGTTTTTCTGTTGTTATGGCCCTGAAAGTCGATGCTACGGCGTTTTGGGTGTCATCAATATCATCAAAGAAGCGTCCTTTCAATGGTAACTTTAATTTTGGGAATAGAAAATAATCACAGGGAGATAAATCTGGGGAATAGGGTGGATGGTTGAGAACACACATTTGTTTTGGGGCCAAAAATTCCTGTACAACTACCGCTCGGTGAGTCGATGCATTGTCATGACAAAGGGAAAAAACTGCCAGGTGTTGAATACTCGGGTAGGACTCTGAGAATCTTTTTCAATAGACGTTTCCAAATACTGACTAAATTGTGGCTGTGACAGTCTGTCTTTCTGGAATACATTCTTTGTGAACAACTACTTTGCTGTCGTAAAAACATACCAACATGGTCTTCACTTTCGACTTTTAAAGACATTTTCGGGGGGGGGGGGGGGGGGGGTACTTTTGGTGATGAAGATGACTTCCACAGAGTACTTTGGCGTTTAGTTGTGGGATCACAGCGGAAAATCCATATTTCATCCTCTGCAACAACTAAATTAAGGAAATGTTTATTTCTGAGACACGTTTTGATTATGTCTTTTGCGTACTCAACCAGCTGATGTTTTTGGTTATCAGATAACATATGTGATGCAAACCGGCAAACAAATATTTTCTTATCAAAATCTTCCAATAAAATTTTACGAGTGATTTCTCTGTAAACCCCAAATTCATCTGCCATCATCATCACAATCAAACAACTATCTTCTTGTATCCGTTCCCTGGCCTTTGCATTAAGTTGCTCATTACAAACAGAAATGGGGCGTCCAGGTCTAGTTGAATTAGTAATCATTTCCACACCACATTTGAAACGTGAATACCAGTTGAAAATCTGTGCACGAGATAAACAATTATCCCCATAAACTTGTCGCAGTTATTCAACTGTCTCAGTTGTGCTTTTTCTGAGTTTCAAACATAATTTATTTTCAACTTTTAGCTCCATGCTCATTATGTAACAATATAACTCTGACTAGGTCAACGAAACGGCGACTTATTTGTTGTCTGCTCATCGAGCGGCGATGAAAAGGTGCCAGATCATAGATAAAGGTTGCCTCTTAAGATTCCATGCTTTGCTTCGCAGATGGCATTTTTGTCTTGACTATACTAAAATCAGTCTTATTACTTAACAGTCGGACCTTGTATATATATATATATATATATATATATATATGTGTGTGTGTGTGTGTGTGTGTGTGTGTGTTCTCTTATTTTCTTTGGTTCCACAAAGAGGAGAACAAAAACATCATATCCGTTGAAAAGCTACAGGCGAAACAAATCAGACGGAGATCAAGAGAGACTGACTGACTGACTTTCTACCCCACCAGGACATCACACAAGCGATAAACACCCGATGACACAATGTGCCACCATGTGGCTGAGGATCACCGTGGAGAGGTCCCAGAAACTTCGTTCAGCCTTTAGGCCATATTTATGGCCAGGCTATATTGCGGCCCCTGGCAAAAGCCAGAATAGGGCTTCAAATAACAAAAAATTTCATCTCAAAAAGGACGGGAAGTATATCAAGAGAAGATGATGGACAGATGTAAGTTTCACAACATGACATGGAATAAAATCTGTGTCAGAAAATATTAAAACTGCATAAGACGGAAGGCTTTGAATAGACATCACTGCCAACACCTCACACCATGGTCTACAAGAACAATTCTCCAAAATTGTTGCCTTTCTGTTTGCAGTATGTCTTCACTGTTTATATTCGTGTCAAAAAAAAAAAACTGACAATAACCAAAGGAGAATTGTGTGGATAGACATGACCACCAAGACCGCACGGCGTGGACTATAGGGAGAATTGTGTGGATAGACATGACCACCAAGGCCGCACGGCGTGAACTTTAGGAAGAATTGTGTGGATAGACATGTCCATCAAGGCCGCACGGCGTTGACTATAGGGAGAATTGTGTGGATAGACATGGCCACCAAGGCCGCACGGCGTGGACTATAGGGAGAATTGTGTGGATAGACATGACCACCAAGGCCGCACAGCGTGGACTATAGGGAGAATTGCGTTGATAGACATGACCACCAAGGCCGCATGGCGTGGACTATAGGGAGAATTGTGTGGATAGACATGACCAACAAGGCCGCACAGCGTGGTCTATAGGGGGAATTTTGTGGATAGACATGACCACCAAGGCCGCACAGCGTGGACTATAGGGAGAATTGTGTGGATAGACATGACCACCAAGGCCGCATGGCGTGGACTATAGGGAGAATTGTGTGGATAGACATGACCAACAAGGCCGCACAGCGTGGTCTATAGGGGGAATTTTGTGGATAGACATGACCACCAAGGCCGCACGGCGTGGACTATAGGGAGAATTGTGTGGATAGACATGACCACCAAAGCCGCATGGCGTGGACTATAGGGAGAATTGTGTGGATAGACATGACCAACAAGGCCGCACAGCGTGGTCTATAGGGGGAATTTTGTGGATAGACATGACCACCAAGGCCGCACGGCGTGGACTATAGGTAGAATTGTGTGGATAGACATGACCAACAAGGCCGCACAGCGTGGACTATAGGGAGAATTGTGTGGATAGACATGACCACTAGGGCCGCACGGCGTGGACTATAGGGAGAATTCTTTCCTGTTTTTTGTTTGTTAAAAAAATTTATAATTTAAGCGTATATTTTATTTACTGACCAAGAAAACCGTGCAGTTAGCTTTACTCAAGAGAAGCAAATCGACAGATTTCATACTTGACATCGTTTGTACCAAGGAATTTTCGTAGCAAAGCTTGTTTGTAATCAGGAATCCTCTTCTTCTTCTTCTGCTCTTCCACCTTGTACCTCATCAAAGTGTCGGGGGGAGATGTAATATTTGTTGATGAGCTCTGTCAAGAGCACTATTAGGACTGATGTTTATTTCTGTAAGGCTGTTCTTAATGCCATCACTTCATATTTTCCGAGGTCTTCCACCCGTTGTAAAGTTTCAATCAAGAATACCGGAATTATATTCGAAATTCTTGACTATAAAATACTGTTGTCAAACAACTTACATTATTATTTTTATATTACGTGAAGTAAAAGTAAAGGACCTTTTTCCATGCCTCTGGCGTACTGTCCATATAGGGCTAGAACTATATTATTTAGACCAATCGGCACGCAGTGCCTGATGTGGTTAACATCAAGCCTTTGCATGCCATGAATGCACCTGGTACGCACTCAGGGCTGGGTTGGTCTGGCAGCAAAGTCATTTTTTTTTTTTTTGAAAAAAACTCGGTTCTATCTGGACCCGAACTTACGATCTTTCGATCCGCAGGCGAGCGTCTAACCGCTACACCACGGCGATTCCCGATTCCCTTCACGACTTGTAATCAATCTTTGCTAGCCTTATCACTGACCTATGCCCCCAAGTGATTCCACTGTCCGAGACCTCGGCTTGGAGTCTCTCCACACCGACTCACTTTCTAGACGACCATGGCGACAGCGCGGTGCTGGGTCGTCTTTCATCAGCCCCCGGGAAACTTAGATACAAGTCAGCTGTGAATCCGTTAGAGAACGTTCCAGAACCAAACCCGTCATTTTTGCTGTTTGTGATTAGACTGGGCAGTTTTATGTTCAGTATTTTGTTTTTCAGGGAGCACCCGTGGTGTAAACGGCTAGGCGCTGGCCTACAGATCGGAAGGTTGTGGATTCGGGTCCTGTCGTAGCCGGACTTTTTCAAAAACGATCTTGGTTTCCTGGTTGACTCAGTCTTGAGTGGGTACCAGGTATAGTCCTTAGAAGCAAAGGCGGCTGGCGTGATGTTGACCACATTACTCACCGAGTGCCGATGGGTCTATAAAATATAGGTCTAGCCCTATATGCCCCAAACGCTTGAAGGCGTGTAAAAGGATCCTTTATTTACTTTTTACTAGGGCTGTACCGAATAGTGATTTTCACTATTCAGCCGAATACGAATAACGGGACCTACTATCCGGCCTAATACGAATACGAATAGTATATCATCATCATTAGGTGCCCTGCCGACTGACGTGGGCGATTATGCTTCGCCACAATCTGCGATCTCCTGGAGCATGTATTAGTTTGTGTGCTGAAACACCTCCATGCCATGCAACAAGACTGTCAAGAATCTTCTCTCGTTGTCTTCCTCTATCCCTCCTTCCACAGATCTTTCCAGTGGTCACCGCATGTTATATTTTCCCTTTTCTCATAACATGGCCGAAAAATGATGACTGTCTCCTTCTGATGTCTGTGATAAGTTGTCTTCGGGCTCCCACCCTTTTAAAACCGCTTGGTTGCTCTTTTCGGCTGTCTAAGGTATTCGAAGCATTCTTCTGTGAAACCAGATCTCTGAGGCCTCAGGAAATTGTTTGGCCTGCCTACCGAGTGTCATGGATTAACAACGCATTGCCTTTAATTATAAGTGCTTACTTGACAAGGCTAATAGTTATTATTGTACAGACCACATTTTCCACTTTAAAATTTCAGCCAATATGTAATCACAACCTCACTTATCCGCTGCACCTTCACGAATACAGATGAAGGATCGGTCGTACCTCGAGATAAATACAAAGACAATTTTTAGCACGCTGCGGTTGGAATTTTATGTGGTATGATACACTTTGAGTGTGAAACAAAGGGGGGGGCGGGGGACTCTGTTCGACAGTGGCCAGGGAAAAAAAATTAAATTTTAACTTTTGATTATCTTAATGCCTTTTTTAATAATTTCGAAATTTATAGCCGACTTTTCTTGATTTTTGCCGTGGCACCCATGGCATACGCATCCAGTTTGAGATCCTCTGCTGTAATGCCTCGGTCGAGTCAGCAGGCAAAGACCTTGCCAGCTGCTGTGCTACGCAACCGGGTCGCAGTTTTCCCCGCTACGACAGACTTAGGCAACAGCAACTACTGTGTTAATGAGAGAGTTATTTCAGTCCATCGCAGTGTATGCAGAAAAGGGTGTAAGCTAATCACTATTCGTATTCGGTCCGACCGTAAGTATTCGGCCGAATACCTAATAGTTATTCGGTCCACTATTCAGCCCCGAAGCGAATACGAAGCGAATATTCGGTACAACCCTACTTTTTATTGATTTTGCCATTCTGACTCAACCGTCGGCTCTTGATAACACGATCGAAACCAATGTAAGGCGGTCTGCTGTCAAATCGCCCACAGCTGGGATCGAACCTGGCACCATATAATTACAAAGCGCGATCGCAAGTCTTAAGTAACAGACGTCGACAACAGAGTCACACTTCAGCACATTCTCTTCAAATAGGAAGTTGAATTAAACGAAAATAGAAAAAGTAAAGGACGCCTCTCAACGCCTTTAGGCGTATTAGGCATGTAGTGCTAGTTTTATATTTTGTAGACCAATCGGCACTCGGGAAGTGATGTGCTCAACATCAGGCCGGCTGCCTTTACTTCCCAAGACTTTATCTGGTACTCATTTAAGGCTGGGTTGAACTGGGAGCAAAGGTCATTTTTTTAAAGTCCGGCAACGACAGGACCCGAACCTACGACCTTTTGATCCACAGGCGGGCGGCTGCCTTGTAAGGAAATGAGTTCCAGGAAATGTTCTAATGGCTGACTGTGTGATACTGCCTCTCAGGCAGATGCAATCCGACTTTTAATGACTCCCATAATAAGTGGACTCTTACGACATGCTATTTAGGAAGGTAGGGGGTCGATTCTTGTTTTTGACTCCACAAAGGGATTCCGAACCCACACTTGTCAAGGTATAAAGGCTGTCTGTGAATATTTTGAAAAAGCGGCTGTGGACCAACATCGGTAATGATCACTGATATTGGATGAAGAATCAGCTGTCTCTATGAAATACATCAAAGTCTGTAATATGGTCACAAACTCAGTAATATAATCATAAACTCTGTAATATAGTCACAAACTCGGTAATATGGCGACAAACTCTATAATATGGCCACAAACTCTGTAATATGGTCACAAACTCTGTAATATGGTCACAAACTCGGTAATGTGGTCGCAAACTCGGTAATGTGGTCACAAACTATGTAGTATGGTCACTAATTCAGTAATATGGTCACAAACTCTGTAATATGTGCGCCGCCTACAGTGCTGTCTTGCAGGTTTTTTTATGCATCAAAACCACTTGTGACAAACAATCCAGCATTATACTCGGTAATGTGGTCACAAATTCTGTAATTTGGTCACTAATTCTGTAATGTGGTCAGAAACTCGGTAATGTGATCACAAATTCTGTAATGTAGTCACAAACTCTGTAATATGATCGCAGCTCTGTAATGTCGTTACAACAACGTAATGTGGTCACATACTTGGCAATGTGGTCACCAACTCGGTAATGTGGTCACCAACTCTGTATTATGGTCACCAGCTCTGTAATATGGTTACACACTTTGTCATTAGGTCACAAAGTCAGTAAAGTGGTCACAATCTCTGTAGTATGGTCACAAATTCAGTAAAATGTGTGCCGCCTACATTGCCGTCTTGCAGGCTTTTTTTTTTTTTATGCATAAAAACTACTGGTGACAAACAAACCAGCATTATACTAGTAGAAACCATGGTTGTATTTTATTTTCGTAACATGTTTCTCGATCAGGATGCTGAAAATAGACAAATGTGGATAAGAGTTATCACCCATGCCAGTCGCCAGGGCACCTTATAATGATATGTGTATAGAACGTGTTTTGTTTGTTTGTTTAAGTATCCAGAAGCCATGAGTTGTTAACCCTTAGGCTCGGTATTATGGATATAGCAACCTTTTGGCCTTGATTCCATTGTAAATATCGTGAATCTGGGAGAAATGTGGCTTTTCTGCCTACCCCCGGGAGTGAACCCGGACCACAAGGAGTTCGTCACCCGGTCACCACGCAATCCGGTTTAGCCAACTACGCTAGAGAGCCGGGCTTAGAACGTGTTTAGAACTGGGTAGACCTAGGATCTACATTAGGGAAGACATCCTGGCTAGTAAGTAAGTAAGTAAAGGATTATAGGACCTTTCCCCCGTCTTCAGACGTATTGGGCATATAGGGCTAGACCTATATTTTATTGACCAGTCGGTACTCGGTGGCT
>CAJHNH020008001.1:425467-447967 GCA_905116865.2 Candidula unifasciata
ATTCTTTTTCATCGTACGTTAGACACCTTTAACGTTGTTTCAGCTGTGCCCTTAGCACGACAGAATGGGGAAGCAAAATGCGTCAGGCGTGGCTTCACCTGTTTGGTTCCAACACTCGGGCGAGTGGGACCAGTGGATACGGACATTTGGACTTTTTCCTAATCGGTACGAATTATGATCGTCGGACTTTGAGCTTGCATGTGTGCCGTGGGGTATAACTTTGTCGGACATTATTTCCTAGCCAGCATATGAAAAGTTGCTGCCGTGGTGTACCTCAGCGCGGTGACGACGACACTGAGGATTGACAGAGGATGTACGTAGGTAGGATCTTGCTGCGAAAAGTCGCCCACAAGAGATGTTACTCGTCTTGGCTGCGGGTAAATCTCTCGGTCAGGGTTGAGTCTCAGCAGCACAGTTTTCCATTCGCTCCCGAATTTTAACCGAGAGTTGTCATTTGATGGTACATTTAGCAAGCAATCCTTTAGTTTTGTTAGACTTTTCCCCCATGCGTTTGGGGGGCGGGCTGGTGAGAGCCAGAAAGGACACTACACCTCTAGGGGCCGCCAGCTCCGAGATCCCCTGCCAACTTTGTTAATGCTCATTTGAGACATTATCCGTGGCGCACGACGGGGACGTGCAGCAGGAGTCTTGCATGAGGTTCCCTAAAACCAGAACAGTGAAGGACTTGCGCCCGAGTGGGGTACGGAGTATCTCCATATACACCTCACATCAGACTTAACTTTGCCTCATGCCTGTGACCGAAATCACCGCGCCACATCTATCTATCTATCTATCTATCTATCTATCTATCTATCTATCTATCTATCTATCTATCTATCTATCTATCTATCTATCTATCTATCTATCTATCTATCTATCTATCTATCTATCTATCTATCTATCTATCTATCTATCTATCTATCTATCTATCTATCTATCTATCTATCTGTCTGTCTGTCTGTCTGTCTGTCTGTCTGTCTGTCTGTCTGTCTGTCGGTCGGTCGGTCGGTCGGTCGGTCGGTCGGTCGGTCGGTCGGTCGGTCGGTCGGTCGGTCGGTCGGTCGGTCGGTCGGTCGGTCGGTCGGTCGGTCGGTCGGGTCGGTCGGTCGGTCGGTCGGTCGGTCGGTCGGTCGGTCGGTCGGTCGGTCGGTCGGTCGGTCGGTCGGTCGGTCGGTCGGTCGGTCGGTCGTCGGTCGGTCGGTCGGTCGGTCGGTCGGTCGGTCGGTCGGTCGGTCGGTCGGTCGGTCGGTCGGTCGGGTCGGTCGGTCGGTCGGTCGGTCGGTCGGTCGGTCGGTCGGTCGGTCGGTCGGTCGGTCGGTCGGTCGGTCGGTCGGTCGGTCGGTCGGTCGGTCGGTCGGTCGGTCGGTCGGTCGGTCGGTCGGTCGGTCGGTCGGTCGGTCGGTCGGTCGGTCGGTCGGTCGGTCGGTCGGTCGGTCGGTCTTCTGTCTGTCTGAGTATCTTTATGTCTGTTTTTCTGTCTGTCTGTTGTCTCTCCGTTTGTCTTTATATGTCTGTCTGTGTGCAGCTGAAAACAGAGTAAATAAACAATAACCCTAGCTAGAGCTACATGTATATACAAACAAACACACACACTTCATTTTCCGGAGGCACCTGTCAGGGAAACAATGGAGAAGAATATCTGGGGACAAATCCCTCTTCGAACTTTGCAAAATATCATCTTAACGATATGTGAAAACTATATGGAGAATCGTTTTTTCGGCATAGAAACAACATGTGCGTTTCTGGAGAACGTTGGGGAATATCGCGTATCTCTATACTGCATCAGTTAGCCAAGGGACTGTTTTTCCCCAGTGTGACAAGAAGTGAATGTTTCCTTCTTCTACTGAAAAATGTCTCACATCAAGTTAATTACAAATGAATCCCTCGGCAGCAAAAATTAATTAGCATAATATTAAAGTACATCTGTTTATTTAGAAAATAGAAAGGACTGAACAATCTACGCTGTATCGTGTCTTTTTTTTTTGGGGGGGGGGGAGAGATTCCGTATTAGAAGCTACTGAACGAACCGTTACTGCACTGGGTAGTCATGCAGGAGACCTGGGTTCGAATCCCCGTTAAATAATACAGGTTTTTTCTGACAGGCGCAAAATTGAAAATCCTAGTCTACACAATGACTGCACTAGACACAGGCCTGAAAATCCCACGGCTCAGTCTGCCCACTCACTCACCTGCAACAAAACAAAACACACACACACACACACACACACACACACACACACACACAAACGTTAAACACAGCAGTAAATGCATTTTTTAACTCCTTTTTCAAACGGCTGGATATGAAATGCAATTACAAGAAATTATAAATAACTTTTCTAACAATAAATTAACACAAACTCTAAATTTTCACAGTCTAAAAAATAATCATGGTAATTAGAAATAAATAATGATTGCCAGAATGCAGCACCGAGGTGAATGCCTCAGCTATTGAGCAGGTTTACTGTTTCACGTATCTGGGGATCTGGTTTAGATAATAGCAGCAGATCGAGGATACACTACTTAGGAAATCACCAGTGTTCGACTTCCGGTCCAATATGGCGGATAGACTGGGTGTCTGTTTCAGTCTTGGCGTATTTTTTTCTTCTAGCCACAGTCAACTGTTGCATTCACAAACCTGCTCCTTCAGGTCAAAATGGACGTCAGGCGCGGTTACTGTTTTGCGTCGAGGCAAATTTTTTGCTTCTGCCGGACGGTGGCCGTTGCATTTTTGATCAATTTGTAGACCGAAAGGATACAGTTTCGTCGCGCCAGCTACTGAGTTGAGTGCATGGCGCAACCCTGCGAGCTGCGGATTTCATTCGGAATGTTTTTTTGACTGTGACAAACGAGGTATTGTGAACTGTAGATTCAGAAAATGGCGCGTTGCCTGTCGCTGCAATATTGGTGGTGCCCTTAGGTGATTAATATTGATCGCGTGGACAACTGCTGATCTGTTGGCGACTTCTGCTACCGTCGATGATGAATTGCATTTCTAATACCAAACTGTTTGTGTTAGCACTTCTGATGGCTACCGTATGCTTTTAATGCGTGTGTATGCTAGTGCATATGATGAGACAGCAGTCTGTCAATCTTTCCACAAGGGACTACGACGAACATTCTGTGTGCTTTTCGTTGGCATAGGAGCAGAGCAACTATGGGGTGACTCGTTTGCTATGAAGCTGAAACTAAGATTACCAAGATTACCCACATGTGGATTCAAAGAATATGGTTCCGTCGACCAGCTACTTAACTGAACAAAAAACAACAATTCTTGTGGTGAACTGTTTGTGTTAGTACCTTTGACGGATGCTTTATGACTTCAATGCATGTGTATTCTATTAGTTTTGTCAAGGCTGTATGTTTCTTTTCACAAGGTGTAGTTACGGAGATTATGTGTAATCGTCGCTATTTCAGGAACCGGGCAGCCGTGCGGTGTCTCGTTTGTCATGAAGTTGAAAGTGTGATTAACTGATACAAGAAGTGCCACATGAAAGGCAACACTTACGCATGACAAATATACTATATACCTACTTTTGACAACTTGGGATTGTAAGAAAGGTCGCTAGAACCAATCCTGCTTAATGGAAGGAAATCATGTGCAGCTAGCAGATTTGTTTGAAATTATATGGAGGCTGCCAAGATTTCGTTTTATAGAACATATTGAAGAAACTGCACACATGAGGGGCACTGAAGAGGTCTTGTAAGAAATTAATGTAAATAAAGAACTGATTATCGCAGTCAAATTGTGATGCGAAAATATTCCACATTCTTTGACGAGGGCATGAGAAAGGAAAAAGACACAAAGTACAGTTCATTGTGACCGGTACATGCTCAAGAACTTGGCGCTGCAGCCAGCTGTGTTTATGTTGGCTAACCTCTCCTCGGAGTGGGGAAAAGTGAAATGGAGTAGCCCACCACTGACCTGCGTAGAAATCAGGTCATCTCCCATCTCTTCGTGGTGCTCGCCTGAAAACTGAAGCCTTGACGTTTCAGGCAAACGCGGCAAACAGAGAAGAGCACCAGCCAGGTAAGTTTTTCACACTTTGTCCCGCAATGCGACATGCATAACAAGCCAGCAGTTGTATAATCAACCGCTTCTACACGAGAAATAATAAATTATAGTACAGCCTTCAAAAGGATGAATAAATCCTTCGCTTAAACCACCGAAGAAGCGCAAGACAAATACATAAAACAACGACACTCAGCTACAATATGTTATCAATGAGACACCAAAAGATGAAGAAGATTGTAACAACAGGGATATCTGAGGCAAAGAGGGAAGCAAAGAGAAAGTGTTGGAAAGTTTGGCATCATGGTATAGTCAAGTAAAGGACCCTTTTCCACGCCTTTCAGGCGTATTAGGTATATAGGGTTAGACCTATATTTCATAGACCAACGGCACAAGATGGGTGACGTGGTCAGCATCACGCCGGCCGCCTTCACTTTCCATAACTGTACCTGTTACCCACTCAAGGCTGGGTCAATCTGGGAGCCAAGGTCATTTTTTTTTTTTAAGAAAAAAATAGTATGGCTCCGCCAGATAGCGAATCCACGACCTTCCGACCCTCAGACGAGCGTCTAGCCGCTACGCCACCGCGACTTCCATCATGGCATAGGAAATATCTATATTATAAATGATAATAAGTACATGAGACAGAAGCAGTGAACAGACAGAACAGCTAAGGCCACGCTTCATAGACTAAAAGAAGAAAAATAAAGATGCAGTCCACGATTGTCTACGTACAATAAGGATATTAATTTAAGCAGATGAATAATTTCACAGATGACATGAAAGCCGTAGAAAACGTACCAAACTTTTGATATCAATGAAAGTATTCGCAACTGGGGACTACTTTTTCGTGATCAATTTCATTTTCTATTCTGAGTTAATCTCATTAAACTAACTGTGTCCAGAGACTAGCTGAGAACAACGCGGGAGGTCAGGACAATCTAAGAGTCATCCACAAACTGGTCTATCTTTAGCGGGCTATCTCTCTCTCTTTCTCTCTATTTCTTTCTCTCTCTCTCTCTCTCTCTTTATCTCTCTCTCTCTCTCTCTCTCTCTCTCTCTCTCTCTCTCTCTCTCTCTCTCTCTCTCTCTCTCTCTCTCTGTCTCTCTCTCACATACACACAAGTGCGCTTTCTCACACATACCGCCAAGATAACGTATATAGAAATGAAACAAATATTTATAGGCGCCCGCACACATGCATGTATACACAGAGGCACTTCATGTTTTTGACGTTCCAGTCTTGGCTGACATTTCTTTTCACTTTAGTAACATGTTGTATTTAAAATATTAATATTCTTTTCATTTATTTTCAAGGGGAAAAACTCTTTCACGTCTAAGGAGCTAGGGGCAAATAGGATAGCCCCATTTCGTAGACTTATACTCATTCAATTAGCGTTGTGGTCAATGTCACGCCGGTCGCCTTTATTTCTCTGGAAATATCCACTTTAGGCTGGATCCACCTGGCCTCTACAGTCGAAAACCTCTTGGTGGATGATGATGATGCGAACGTTGCCGTAAGGCACATTCTGGGATCTCATTGGAGGTGGGTGGGGTGGGCGCTGTTTGGGAGAGAACAGTCCAACTTGCTCATGACAAGCTTGTCTGACAAGGTGATTACTTAGACATTTACTAAAATCTGATGCATTGGACCTAAAGGTGTGGATATCGCAGCCTAGCTGTAAACTCCAACACAAGGTGCTAACCGTCCTTTTGCTGGCAAAGTTTTAAACACGGTGAAGAAGAAGAAGAAGAAGAAGAAGAAGAAGAAGAAGAAGAAGAAGAAGAAGAAGAAGAAGAAGAAGAAGAAGAAGAAGAAGAAGAAGAAGAAGAAGAAGAAGAAGAAAACATCAGCAGCAGAAAATAATTCCCCTCCATGGGCCTTATAATGTAAATATAAAACTGCAATGTAACTTTGGTGTTCGCCACACTGCCAATAAAAGAGAAGGTCAGTAGATGTGATTCAGCCGCCAGGGCAAATAAATTTCATTACCTTCAAAGACACTTTCTCTGCTTGTCGCAAGCTGACCTAGTTAGACGGAGAAAGGAGAGACTTGCTTGACATCCTCACAAAAAGAAACCATTATTGTAAGAATTGGCCAGGTAAATGTAAACATAGAGACCGGAGCAGATGAGATACTGTAGAGTCTGAACTATACAGCAGTGAGTGGTCAAGTATGAAGTAGAGAATTTCAAGATCTAGTTTCTCACACTGACACTAGAATACTTGCTCTTTATCATTGTCATAAATCCCCTCCCAGTATAGCAAGGGACAAGTCTTCCTTTAAATATGAACAAGTGTCTTTAGCATTTATTGTCTTCTTCTTATACTACTACTTTTTCTTCATTTTCGTGTTCTTCCCAAACCACCACCTCCCCCCCCCCACGCCCCCCTTCCCCCCCCCCCCCCCCGCGTCTCCTCCTCTTCCTAACTCTTATTTTTCTTCTTTTCTTCTTTTTTTTTCTTACTTTTTCTACTTCTTCTGTTTCTTCTTTTTCTTCTTCTTTTTCTTCTTCTTCTTCTTAGTCAACCGGCTGTAAACTCCAGTGGAAAGTTTTGATTGTTCGTCTTCCCCCGCCCCCTCCTCCTCTTCCGGCACCGCTGACGCGAATAGAAAAAGTTTTTATGACATTTGGCCTTGTAGCTGAAACTGAACTGAAATGACGGAATTCATTATTTCAGACTTCTGTGGGGTTGTTTTTTTTTTTTTCAGCCTGTTCAGCACATTTGCAAACAGATAGAACCAGTTTACTATAGTGTATGTAAATACATCCTTGTTTTCGCTTTGTTTTGTCCTTCTAGAGTGCGTACATCGTTGAGGCGCTAGCAGCAGCAGAAGTGGGTTGTTGGAACAGACAAAATATGTCCAGAGCCGTTTCTGTGGAGGCTGGGCGACACTTGATAGTGGTGCTCCTGGGTCTGTTCTCCAATGTCCGAGGTAAGACCGTTCATGTGTGAAAAAACAGTATTGTGACTTCAATCCTCATTTTTAAATAATCCTAATGTTTTCACGGAAACGGAACAATAGATCTCATGAAAGCATCCTGACCTCAAACGTAGACAAAATTGCTAAAAACAGTCAAAGGCTGCAAAGTTTTAACAATGCAGTGTTTAAGATAATGAGTGTCAGACGCTGCATTGACGAGAACAGAGGGACATTTTGGTGATAATTCACCTTGCAAGTGAAAAGGAAATGAAATGACTTAATTCTTGTTATCCTTATGTCTGGAATATTGCACATATAAACGCAGTTTTAGTGGCATGATGTGCACTTAAGGTAGCCGGATGTATCTTCAATGATAAATATTGAACTTAGAATCGACATCACAGCATTCAAAACACTCCCATAAGAGTTCCAATTCCGATGGCAACAGTAGCTGTCTGATTGTACATCCGTCTCGCCTTTCCCTTGGGTGTTGAGCGTCGGCCAGATCCCTTGGGAAATCGCTGCAGCGCCATTTTCCCCTGACCGTAATAATCTATTTGTTCCTCCGCACTATTCACTTGCTCCCAAAGCGCCCTCATAACATCTAGCTTGTCATTCATCAGTTCACCACCAAGTGGTGCAGAACCGGCCGGTCAGTCTTTCTGCTTGTATCTCAACACACCGGCATAACCTGTAGAAAATATCCAAATGACGCTAACTACCCGGGACCTCTGAAGTGATGCTTGCCACTCTGCACCAAGCATGGCTGTCTCCACCTTTCTCAACATACTCTGTGAGTCAGTAACAATCCCAGCATGTGTTTACAGCTGATTCTCAAGCCAGCGCAAGGCAGCACTGCTGCTGAAAATGGGGACGGAGCGCTTATGGAAGTGTCGATAGTGCTATGGTGTCGATTTCTAATTCGTTATTCAACATTTTACTGTAACTGTACTGATAAGCCAGCAGATGATGATCAGCAATAATGGAAAGAAGACATTAAAAAGCAACGGCAAAATATCTACGAAGAATGCTTTATGTAACCCACACTCTCCTCCCCCCCCCCCCCCCCACTTCCCCCTCTTTTCCTTCCAATGTTTTTCCCACGGGTTCATATAGGAAAATGATAAGACAAAAGAAATTGACTTTATCCCAGGCTGATCTATCTCAGACAGCAATAAGTAGGCTTTTCTCATCACCCAGTGTGACCAGGGCCACGCTATTCTCCATAGAAAACTTGGTTTTAAAACAGCACCCATGTGGATCTAAGCTACACGACTAACTGGAAGCAGTGAACGCCTCTGTTTGCGGAGTACAGGCAAAACTCGTTCCATTCCTTTAATTTTACAAACTGAAGAAACAAATCGCATTTCATATTCCTGGTGTTTTTATAGTAGTCTGCCTATTTTTATGACGCCTAGGAAGAATACTTGGCATTAAGTGGCAAGACAAGATCACAAACACCGTGGTATTGAGAAGAGCAGGTATTAGAACAGTTTTCTCAACATTCAGTCTTCGAAGGCTCAAGTGGATGGGTCCCACCTCTAGAATAGAGGATTGTAGAGTAGCTGGGTCCCACCTCTAGAATTGAGGATTGTAGAGTAGCTGGGTCCCACCTGGAGAATGGAGGATTGTAGAGTAGCTGGGTCCCACCTGGAGAATGGAGGATTGTAGAGTAGCTGGGTCCCACCTGTAGAATGGAGGATTGTAGAGTAGCTGGGTCCCACCTGTAGAATGGAGGATTGTAGAGTAGCTGGGTCCCACCTGGAGAATGGAGGATTGTAGAGTAGCTGGGTCCCACCTGGAGAATGGAGGATTGTAGAGTAGCTGGGTCCCACCTGTAGAATGGAGGATTGTAGAGTAGCTGGGTCCCACCTGGAGAATGGAGGATTGTAGAGTAGCTGGGTCCCACCTGGAGAATAGAGAATTGTAGAGTAGCTGGGTCCCACCTGGAGAATGGAGGATTGTAGAGTAGCTAGGTCCCACCTGGAGAATGGAGGATTGTAGAGTAGCTGGGTCCCACCTGAAGAATGGAGGATTGTAGAGTCCCAATTGACATCTTCTATGGTGAATTACATAGGGGTAGAAGAAGTGGAGGGTCAGAGCTGAGGGTCTGAGAAGAAACAAACTAAACACAAATAAAGACAACAAAGGTCCTGAGATCCCATGCTATAACTGTGAAAGACTTTTTTGTTTTAACTCGGGCGGGTCTTGCTAGTCACACTCGCCATCGCCATGGGCTGTGAGTTCCATTCCTCCTAGTAGCTCAGTATAACACTATCATCTATAAATACGGAACGGTGCCAGCAACACTAGTTTTATGCAAACAGAATCAATCCCGCAAATGTTTCCCCACATGCCGTGTTGAGCTACCGCCAAACTGAGTCAGCTCACGCCAGGCCTTGGCAACTGTTTGTTCCAGAATGTGTCGTTCTATGAGCTTTTTGTTTGGACTGACATGACCATTTATGCTACAGTAAATACAGCGTGTCAGTGAGCACCAGCACTCCACACACGCACACCAACAGAACATACGCACACCAACACCACACACTCACACCAACAGAACATACGCACACCAACACCACACACTCACATTAATAGAACATACACAAACCAGCACCATACAAAAATACACAAAGAGAACACGCACACAAACGCACCACATACCTGACTGAAAGAAAGAATGGAAAACACACCGAAAAGAAAGAAAGAAAGAAAGAAAGAAAGAAAGAAAGAAAGAAAGAAAGAAAGAAAGAAAGAAAGAAAGAAAGAAAGAAAGAAAGAAAGAAAGAAAGAAAGAAAGAAAGAAAGAAAGAAAGAAAGAAAGAAAGAAAGAAAGAAAGAAAGAAAGAAAGAAAGAAAGAAAGAAAGAAAGAAACTGGGATGAGAGGAGGGAGATAGAGAGAGAGAAATCATATTACCAGTTACATTGTACTATTGATCGTTGTCGAGTCAGCAACTGCATGTGTGTCATCAAGTACGCCATGCTGTTTCGTGCATATTTTTGCTATTTGATGAATATGAACGGCCACAGCTCGTCAGGGATTATATATTAAATCGTTTAGTTTTTGACATTTGTATCCCCGCTCTATAAAGTAATGGACCCTTTTCCTTCAGGTGTATTGGGCATAGAGGGCTAGGCTTACACTTTATAGACATCGGTGGGTGATGGGTCAGTATCACGCCGGACGCCTTTACCTCCCATGATTATTCCCGGTGCTCATTTAAGGCTGGGTTGACCTAGGAACGTAGTTCATTAGCGGGGTAAAGGTCCAGCACAGTTGGATCTAAACCCACGACCTTTAGACCCGCAGGCGAGCTTCTAGCCGCTACACCACGGCGGCTGCTACCCCTGTTCTGTAGGTAGTTATAGTAACTGTCCCTCAATGCATTGTTTCTCTTGTAACAACTGTTTCTCAGTGCAACAACTGTCTCTCAGTGTAGGAAATGTTTCTCCTTGTAACAACTGTCTCTCCGTGAAAAAACTGTCTGTCATTGCAGCATCTTTCTCTCTGTCTAACAACTGTCTCTCTGTCTAACAACTGTCTCTCTGTCTAACAACTGTCTCTCTGTCTAACAACTGTCTCTCTGTCTAACAACTGTCGCTCTGTCTAACAACTGTCTCTCTAAGTAAAAACTGTCTCTCTGTGTAAAAACTGTCTCTCTGTCTAACAACTGTCTCTCTGTCTAACAACTGTCTCTCTGTCTAACAACTGTCTCTCTAAGTAAAAACTGTCTCTCTGTGTAACAACTGTCTCTCTGTGTAAAAACTGTCTCTCTAAGTAAAAACTGTCTCTCTAAGTAAAAACTGTCTCTCTGTCTAACAATTGTCTCTCTATGTAAAAACTGTCTCTCTAAGTAAAAACTGTCTCTCTGTCTAACAACTGTCTCTCTATGTAAAAACTGTCTCTCTATGTAAAAACTGTCTCTCTAAGTAAAAACTGTCTCCCTGTGTAACAACTGTCTCTCTGTCTAACAACTGTCTCTCTAAGTAAAAACTGTCTCTCTATGTAAAAACTGTCTCTTTATGTAAAAAGTGTCTCTCTATGTAAAAACTGTCTCTTTAAGTAAAAAATTTCTCTCTATGTAAAAACTGTCTATCTATGTAAAAACTGTCTCTCTATGTAAAAACTGTATCTCTAAGTAAAAACTGTCTCTCTATGTAAAAACTGTCTCTCTATGTAAAAACTGTCTCTCTATGTAAAAACTGTCTCTCTATGTAAAAACTGTCTCTCTCTAAGTCTAAAAAACTGTCTCTCTATGTAAAAAACTGTCTCTCTATGTATGTAAAACTGTCTCTCTATGTAAAAACTGTCTCTCTATGTAAAAACTGTCCTCTCTAAGTAAAAACTGTCTCTCTATGTAAAAAACTGTCTCTCTATGTAAAAACTGTGTAAAAACTGTCTCTCTATGTAAAAACTGTCTCTCTATGTAAAAACTGTCTCTCTGTAAAACTGTCTCTCTATGTAAAAACTGTCTCTCTGTGTAAAAACTGTCTCTGTAAAAACTGTCTCTCTATGTAAAAACTGTCTCTCTATGTAAAAAAACTGTCAACTCTAAGTAAAAACTGTCTCTCTCTATGTAAAAACTGTCTCTCTATGTAAAAAACTGTCTCTCTATGTAAAAACTGTCTCTCTATGTAAAAAACTGTCTCTCTGTGTAAAACTGTCTCTCTCTCTATGTAAAAACTGTCTCTCTATGTAAAAACTGTCTAACTCTCTAAAAACTGTTTCTCTAAGTAAAAACTGTCTCTCTATGTAAAAACTGTCTCTCTGTCTAAAAACTGTCTCTCTATGTAAAAACTGTCTCTCTATGTAAAAACTGTCTCTCTAAGTAAAAACTGTCTCTCTGTGTAAAAACTGTCTCTCTAAGTAAAAACTGTCTCTCTATGTAAAAACTGTCTCTCTATGTAAAAACTGTCTCTCTATGTAAAAACTGTCTCTCTATGTAAAAACTGTCTCTCTATGTAAAAACTGTCTCTCTAAGTAAAAACTGTCTCTCTATGTAAAAACTGTCTCTCTGTCTAACAACTGTCTCTCTATGTAAAAACTGTCTCTCTAAGTAAAAACCGTTTCTCTGTGTAACAACTGTCTCTCCGTGTAACAATTGTCTCTCTGTCTAACAACTGTCTCTCTATGTAAAAACTGTCTCTCTGTCTAACAACTGTCTCTCTATGTAAAAACTGTCTCTTTATGTACAAACTGTCTCTCTATGTAAAAACTGTCTCTCAGTCTAACAACTGTCTCTTTATGTAAAAACTGTCTCTCTAAGTAAAAACTGTCTCTCTGTGTAACAACTGTCTCTCTGTGTAACAACTGTCTCTCTAAGTAAAAACTGTCTCTCAGTGTAACAACTGTCTCTCTAAGTTAAAACTGTCTCTCAGTGTAACAACTGTCTCTCTATGTAACAACTGTCTGAGTAAAAACTGTCTCTTAGTGTAACAACTGTCTCTCTATGTAACAACTGTCTCTCTATGTAAAAACTGTCTCTCTGTGTAACAACTGTCTCTCTATGTAACAACTGTCTCTCTATGTAAAAACTGTCTCTCAGTGTAACAACTGTCTCTCTGTCTAATAACTGTCTCTCTGTGTAACAACTGTCTCTCTATGTAACAACTGTCTCTCTATGTAAAAACTGTCTCTCAGTGTAACAACTGTCTCTCTGTGTAACAACTGTCTCTCTGTGTAACAACGGTCTCTCTGTGTAACAACTGTCTCTCTATGTAACAACTGTCTCTCTATGTAAAAACTGTCTCTCAGTGTAACAACTGTCTCTCTGTGGAACAACTGTCTCTCTGTGTAACAATTGTCTCTCTATGTAACAACTGTCTCTCTTTGTAAAAACTGTCTCTCAGTGTAACAACTGTCTCTCTGTGTAACAACTGTCTCTCTGTGTAACAACTGTCTCTCTATGTAACAACTCTCTCTCTATGTAAAAACTGTCTCTCAGTGTAACAACTGTCTCTCTGTGTAACAACTGGCTCTATATGTAACAACTGTCTCTTTATGTAACAACTGTCTCTCTATGTAAGAACTGTCTCTCAGTGTAACAACTGTGTCTCGGTATAACAATTCTCTATTAATCTAACAAGTTTTCCTCAGTGTAACACCTGTCTCTCTGTGTAACAGTTGTCTCTGAAAGCATTTTCTCTCGGTGCAACAAATGTCTCCTAATGTAACAGCTGTCTCTCAATATAACAACTGCCTCAAAGTGTAACAAATGTCTCTTGGGATAACAATTGTCTACTAATGCAACAGCTATCTCTAAGTGTAACAACTGCCTCACGGTGTATCAAATATCTCTCGGTATAACGTCTTTCAATGTAACAACTTTGTCTCAGTGTAACAAATTTCTCTCTTTGTGACAATTATCTCCCCCCCCCCCCCCAAAAAAAAAACAGCTGTCTGCCGGTGTAACAAAGTTTCTCGGTGTAACAACTGTGTCTTTGTGTAACAAATATTTCTCTGTGTAACAATCGTCTCCCAAAAAAAGAACTGTTTGTGCGTGTAACGAATGTCTCTAAGTGTAACAACTGTTCGCCTTAAACCATGGATCCAGTATCATCCTCAGTTGTTCGTCTTATGGAACTTAACGTTAACTGTCTTACGATTCAGCTTCATCATCTAAGACTTCCTGATTCCTATAGGAACCACTCACGATGTGTCACTCTCCATATCTCAACTGTGTCTATATCCATAAATCTGTATATGCCTGGTTTATACATTGTTTGAGCTCCAGTATCCTCCTGTATGTTTTCCTGATGTGTAATCTTTTATTTTCGTCTTCGCTTTTCCAAGGGAAAAATACTCTTTTGTGTTGCATTTCTCATGACTTGTAATGCTTCAGTTAGTCGAAACATCCGTTTTCTTCGGTTATTTTGGTATTTTCTACCTAGATGCAATACTTCATTATTTTACTAATTAGGTTTTGATTTTGTTAAAATATTGCTGTAATTTCCATTGATATTATTGCGCCACACTCCAGAAATTTGTTCACATTCTTAACGTGAACCATCTCAATCAATCATCCAGCAGGTCTAGTACAGAACGTCGCTCTCATCACGGTATGTCTGAATCTCTCTCTTTTTCTAGCCAGTTCTCCAGCCCTGTGTGCTTTCATAGCCGATGTAATTTCAATGTCTTGTGTCCACCTACGTGGAGGTCTCCCTCTGCCTCGTTTTCCGGAAACCACATCCTCCATCGCCGTTCTCTTGTGACGACCACTGCGACTGATATGTCCAGCAAATTACCTTACCTTTCGGGAGAGAATGCTGTTTACAAGCCAGTTGTTCTCTTTGTTGTCTCTTTGAATTTTTTTTTTTTTTTTTCATTTCAGTTCAAAGCTCCGTTTGATATTGTGGGGGAGGGGGGGGGGTGTTATTCCACAAATAGGTTAGTTGCATTTCCTTTACATGGCGTTGCAGAACCAACCCCAACAGTCCCTGGCTGTTGTGTGGTTTTTCTAGAATTCTACAGATATTACATTGAAATCATTGTCAACAACTCAATGATCTTTTCCCGAGGACGTTTGTAAGAATTTGGAAAAATATTGGAAAGCTGTGTGTGTGTTTTTTTTTAAACAGTTTCAACAAAGAAAATGGTAAAGTTTGATGGGAAACTGAAGGTCTTCTTGGAAAACTTACAAATACTGAGGTAGCATTAATGACACCAGTGTACGGCTGTATCCTGCAACACTTTGGTCAAGTAATATTTTTTAACTGCCAGCCGAACGTGTGGATATTTCCACTGCTGCTGAGATGTGTGTATCTCTTTCTATGCTTTTAACTGAGCTTCAGACCTCGTTCCCCGTTTGCTGGGATTCAGCTAGAAAAAAACTTACTCAGGCCAGGAATCCAGAATCATTTATTCATCTTCTTCAGCTGTTGACATTTCAAAAATAAAAAGTGGACCGTTTAAATTAACACCGGGATTTGAAAATATAAAAGAAGAAACAGGGCCAGACTGTTTTATAGATGACGATGAATTCTTGAGACGAATTAAAGTATATTATAAAATCATACAGGCTCTTCAGAATGAGTTACATAAGAAAGTTGATGTCTACAATTTAAGATTTGCGTCCTTGTCAAATACCACCAGACAAGAAGCTGATAAAACGTACGACGCTTCAGTAGCGCCGAACCCAATTCGATTCTGACCCAGAGAGCAGCTTTGGTGAAGAATGCATCCTTTTTAAAGGTATCTGTTGTCTATGAAGAAAGAAGTTGGCGACAAGTTATCTTCTTTTTTATTTCTCGGAATGATGGCTTCAAAGAAAATTGGTGACGTCTACTCGGGTGTGTACGCTACACTTAAGATATACTACTGTACTCCAGTAACAAACGTCAGCCTTGGAGTACTTACTATAGAATCAGACATAACTGTCAGTCTCGATTTCGAGAAAGTGATAACTGAATTCCCAATTGCAAAAGTGAGTAGAAAGTCATTTCTCTAAGTTCCGTAAACTTCGCGGGCAAGTGCCAGACAAAAACAACACTACAGGGCTTAGTAGAGGGAAAGAGGAGAAGAGGCAGGCCAAGAAAGACCTGGATACAGAACTTGACTGACTAGACAGGTGTTATGCATGCAACCATGAAGTCCATCGCATTTGACCCTCAACGATGGAAAGATCTCATCAGACAATTAACAGCAGCTAGTGACCTGACAACACGCAGTGTTAGGGATGATGATGCTGATGAAGTACTAGACAGCATGACTGTTCAGTGGTGGCACGCTGGTGTCCGCCACCAACTGGCACTGTCTGTGTTTATGTTTCATATGACTGTTGTTTACATTTGCCTAACTCTAGAAGAGGAATCCGACAGTTTAGTTTAAGTTCTACCGCCTGGTAAGCTCGGTCAATGATTTCTTCATCCATGGACACTAGAGAGTTCATCGACGCTGGAAGTGTTGACCCATTGCTTAGTAATCAGTTGTTTCAGATACTTCACACACGAAGGTGCAGCCAGGACCACAGAGAATGCAGCAGGCGTGCCCAGGAGAGACAGCCCGTTACAGCGGCCGATATCGATCAAGCTGGGTAATAAAGAATTTGGAGAGCAGTAAATAACTCGTCACTTTCATTACAATTCGTTGCTAAGCCTGGTCTCCCTTCTCGGCCCTCGCCATCCCACTTGTCCCCACTCGGACGTCTTCCTCTCCGTCTGTCATTCCCTTGTAGGTAAAATACGGCACATATAGTTCTGTTAAGAGTGTGTTTGTAATGGCACACTGAAGCTCGTTACGTGGCTGCCCAAACACACACAAAGATAGTTCTTTAAATATTGTAACACCTCATATTTTGTATTTTAACAGACGTTCTGTCAAAGGCAAATATTGACATTTATTAGTTACAATCGTTTTGTAGGAGTATAACCATCGGGAAAGCTGTTTCATTAAATAAACTAAAATTATTGATTTTTGTTATTTGATATTTCGCTTGCTTTCTTTCATTTGACATTATCAACTTTGTCAGCAGTTACATTTGCACGCAGTCAGTGCATTTGCCTTTTTAAACTATACTTTGGATGGGGGATGGCTTGGGGAAAGGTTGGATGGGAGAGTGAGTGATTGACTGACTGACTGAATTTCTACCCCACCAGGACATCACACAAGCGATAAACACCCGATGACACAAAGTGCCACCATGCGGATGAGGATCACCGTGGAGAGGTCCCAGAAACCGCGTTCAGACATTAGGCCATAATGATGACCTGCCCATATTGCGGCTCCTGGCAAAAGCCAGAGTGGGGCTTCAAATAACAAAAAATTACGCCCTAATAAGGACGTATGAATAGGCAGTGAGTGAGTGATTGACGTTCAACATCACCAAGACCGCACAACAAGCGACAAACACCGTGTAACACAAAGTGCCACCATTCGGATGAGAATCACCCGGGGAACAAGTCCCAGAAACCCCGTTCAACCGTTACGTTATATTAGGACCCCCGACAACAGCCGGAAGAAGGGGGGGGGGGGGGGGTTAAATAACAAAATATTGCGTCCCATATTGGGGCGAATGATAATTAAAAAGGTTGGAGCGGGGGTGAGTTCGTCGTTATATGAGGAAACTATTGAGTTTGTTTACCCAACTGTGCAGCCAGTGGCATCTAGCCAAGACTTCTAATCAACACGAATGGCATCTTGTTGTTCACTCAGTGGAGGAAAGGGCAGAACAAACTCCTATATTGTTGTTTCCTTTTTGTCGGTTCCAGGAAAGGGTTGGGTAAGAAAGTAATCAACTCAAGGTTCTGGCTGTCAAACTCTCAGTTTTGTCCCTTTTAATTACGGCCCTAACGGAGAAGCCAATTCTCAGTTTACATTTTGATTGTTCAGCGTATAGCGGGAGTGTTGTATTTCAGCCTCAAGCGGGAGTTTTGTTCGCTCTCTTTCTTGTCTGTGAGCTGCCTTTATCTGACTCAGTTTATTAGATGTGAACAATTGACAATTCACTACGTGACTCTGGTGATTTAAAGTAAATATCTGTCATCTATATAATTGGAAATTTTAATTTTCCGAGTCTGTTAACTATAGACTCGGAAACTACTGAACCGATTGCTTTCATATTTTCACACAACGTTGTCTTTGACTCAAAGCATGTTTTTATGTCATAAAATTGCACAAACCACGAACAGCGTAGCTCCAGTAACGGTCAAATCATTATTTGTTTCGTTGCCGGCCCGGATTTGTTTTTAGTTGATTGGGCCACTTTTGACTATTGAGCAGGGCTGCCAATAAGTGCCTTTTCCTCCATGATCCAGATATTTTTATGACGTCTTGGGTTCAAATTGGGCAGCGTTGTTTATTTTGTTGTTTTAGTGTATCCTTTTTTCCCCCACATTATATACTTACATGACGGTTGGCAAATTGTCCCTGTCGTTACTGTAGATTTTTAACTATTTATCATTTTTTTTTTTTTAATGTTTTGTTTGGGTTTTTTAGTCATTTTAGCTTGGGTTTTCAAACACATCTTTTTTGTAGCCCCGAGTATACTTTGTTTTATCTGCCATTAAAGAATATATTTGTGTACATGTATAAATTATTCCATGTTCCAAGTCTCAAGAGTCCTTGAACGTTTCAGTGTCGTTGTCTGTTTAAATCCACCCGCCCTAATGTAGGACGTAATTGTTTTGTCCTTTTAAAACCCCACTCCGGCTGTTGTTGGGGCCCTAAATATAACCTTACGGTTGAACTTGGTTTTTGGGACTTGTGTCCAGGTGATCCTCAACTTTGTATCACCGGGTGATAGTCACTCGTTGTGAGGCCCTGGTGGCGTTGAACGTCAGTCAGTCAGTCGGAACTGAAGATTAGAGTGTCGATCCCACGCTTGAACCATCAGTCTGGAGAACCAGGTATATTCTTATGATGAATTTTTGGACTCATCAAAGATACAGACATTTGAAAATGAAGAACAGGAAAAAACAATGAAATTCATAATCATCATTGCCATCATAGCCTCTGATAGACTGCGGTGGTTTGGGAATGTAGAGAGAATGGCAGACAGAGTCGAAAACCGGATACACAAAAGGGTGGAATCGGAGTAGAGTACAAGGCAGACCGATGAAACGAGAGAAGAAGAAGAAGAAGAAGAAGAAGAGAGAGAGAGAGAGAGAGAGAGAGAGAGAGAGAGAGAGAGAGAGAGAGAAAATGGTGTTTCTCACTTTCTCACTCACCATCATCTCTTTCACCTTCTCACAATGGATAGCTAAAACTTAAGAACTGTGTTGCTTAGCCGAATAGAAGAGTGGGCGTTGAGTAGGGGCGTCGCTGTAATAGCTTAGATATCTTTGGAGAATCTATCTAGTTTTATTGTCTTTCTATGGTAGATATCGTGACAAAGTAAAAGCCGAGTTGCATAAATCGTTCTCTAAGTGTTTTTGTTGAGTATGTGGTAGAAGTCGCCACAGAGAAAGAGTCTTTATCATCGTTGTTGATAGCATTTGTCACCCATTCCCACTGACTACATCCGTTATCCCTAACGAATGTTACAAGATGCCAATAGTTTCACGCATATTTTAAAGTGAGTCGTTCAAGAATACACAAGATCACACATTTCCGTTACTGCACTGAAGATGTCTGCCAAATGTAATCAAAGTAAAGGTGAAGGACCCTTTTCCACGCCGTCACGCGTATTGGGCATAATGAGCTAGACCTGTGTTGTATAGACCAAAATGCACTCGGTGGATGATGTGGTCAACATCCCACCGGTCGCCTTTACTTCCCATGGCTGTATCTGATAGCCATTTAAGGCTGGGTTGACATTGCAACCAATTAGCTGTAAACTCTGGCAGAAAGTTCTGATTGTTGATTCAATTGTGGACTCCAGTCCTATTCCAGAACCTGAGTTTTGCGTGGGCATCCGTTTTACAGATCTGACTCATTTGTATGCAGACTTCTGGCTCCTTGCCTCTCAGGCAGATGCACTCCGGCTTTGAAGAAAGCTCCCAACTAGTCGACTCTTACGACATGCTTTAGGGTAGGCAGTGGGTCTATTCTTGTTTTTCCCTTTAACAAGGCCCCGGACCACACACGGGGAAATGTTATTTTTGAAAGAAGAAGAAAAATGTCCGACTCCGTCGGGACCTAAACTGACGACCTTCAGGTCCCCAGCCAGATGTAATGGCAGAACAGGGTTGTCTGCACATGGTCACAAATATTGATCGCTGCATATACGTAACATTTTCCTTCTACGGCAGCGGTAAATATTTCAGCCTACATTTACATAATTAACTGACGATTCCTTGAAGTCTGTTCATCTCTGAGTGAAAGAGAAGTCGCTCTACTGGCACAGGAAGTGTCCATTATACGCCTAGTAAGTAAGTAGCTTTCACCCCACCAGGACATTACACAGAGCGATAAACAACCGGTGACACAAAGTGCCACCATGCGGTTGAGGGTCATCTGTGGAGAGATCCCGGAAACCGCGTTCAACCGTTAGGCTATATTGCGGCCCCTGGCAATAGCCAGGGTGGGGCTTCCAAAAAAAATTGCGTCCCACAAGGGTTATGCCGAAGATTATCAATTACACAACCTGTGGGCCCTTACGGCATATTGTTCGAGATCAGTATTGACAACCATGTTTATAAATTATAATAATAAGTTTTGAGATAGCACTGGGAAACTACTTTACGTAAACATTCTTATAAAACCAACACCAACCAGTAAGTATTTGCGTTAGTTTGGGAAATCCTCTAAATGACATGCGATACTATTTGTATTGACATGTTGGATAGTGTTTTATGATACCTAGAAAAAATGACCAGATTGTGGGAAACATAATCCAGATACATTTCTGCGGTTCTTTAAAACTGTAATCCAAAGACTGTTTATTCACATCCCTGATTTGATATTAGCGGTGGCGATATTACATTTGTTAACCCCGCGCTGGTTAGTGACAGAGGTTGACTGACTGACTTTCTACCCCACTAGGACATCATACAAGCGATAAACACCCGATGACACAAAGTGCCACCATGTGGATGAGGATCGCCGTGGAGAGGTCCCAGAAACCGCGTTCAGACAATTGGCCATATTTTTGGCCTGCCTATATTGCGGCCCCTGGCAAAAGCCAGGGTGGGGCTTCAAATAACAACAAATTTCGTCCTAAAAATGACGAAACTGGGTACAGTGTGACAGGGGCTATTTCAAACTTCTTTTAAAGCAATGAAAGGAATTTCCCAAGTTTCCATTGCTTAAATCAGATCCATTCAAATAGCTACAAACTTGGACATAACATATTATTGCCAGTTGAATTTCCCTTCCTTAAAATTAGTCGCAAGAAACACACAAATTTGTATATGGCACTTGTATGTCGTGTAAACGAAAATTGCAGCTGTTTGTTTCTGCTATCACATCATCTGACCTAATTATGACTGTATACTGTACATACACTATTAACTGATTTTGGTCACTGCATGCTCACGCGTGTCACATTACATCCAACAGGGGATACCACACTCTGGTCGCAGTGGTGGTCTTACAAGGGAATCTCAGGTATGTTCAAAAATGACTAGGATGTTCTTAATGAAGCTTAGTCCGTGCTAGCCTCGGTGACAAGAACCACATAGAGGCCGCTTTAGATGACATAATTCTAAACAACAATGTATTCATCGATATGCTGCCACGGTTACAGTAATATGCTTGTTCCTTCTTTGAGAATTTTTTTTTGACAACTTTTAGGTCAAGAATTATTCTTGTCTACTTACTATCATTTATAACGACTTCCCAATGTAAGTACTGTATAAAGGACCCGTTCCCCCGCCGTCAGGCCTATTGGATATACAGGACTAGCCCTATATTTTATAGACCAAAGGGCAGTTGTGGGGGGGGGGGGGGTGAAGTGGTCAGCATCACGCCGACCACAAGTACTATATATGATGGCGATGTCCGAGCGTTGTTTTTTCATCATAATCAATATGCTAGCGAGAAATAGGAAAAGTATGACAAGAAGTAGGTAGGTGAGGAAAATGAAATATGGACAAAACGTAGTCGTTTGCTGAATAGCAAACACCGGAAAAGTAAAGAAAAGAAATAGGTTCTTTCGTGCAGGGGCCACGAAATATTTCCTCATAGCCCTGGCGATGAATTTGTGAGTTACACAGCTACAACAAAATATGACTACACGCCCCTAGACTAACCATGTGCACGGACTACAGATTCTAACTTGAATTAAGGTAATAAATTATAATTATCACATTGATCATCTGTTTTTTTTTTTTTTTTTTTTTTTTTTAACACAAAACTAACGATGCTTTACATCCATCATACGGTTCATAGTGCTGTCAGAAAGAGATCTATTTTTTTAAATTTCTCATAACTTGCATCATTCAAGGCAATATGTGCAGACAGTAAAATAAAGGTTAAATAAGCGTTTCTCCACTTATGTTTACTTTCTTTTCTTTCGCTTTATTATATTACCTTCCGCTGGCTTGAGAATCAGCTGTACACACATGCCGTCGTTGTAATTGACTCGCAGAGCATGTTGAGAAAGGTGGAGACAGTCATGCTCCGTGTAGAGTGGCAAGCATCACTTCAGAAATCCCGAGTAGTTAGTATTCTTTGGATATTTCTCCAGGACATGCCGGTGTGTTCGGAAATGAGCAAGCGGATAGACTGTGCACCGCTTGGTGGTGAACTGATGCATGACAAGCTGGATGTTGTGTGGGCTCTTTGGGAGCGATTGAACAGTGTGGAGGCACAGATAGATCATTACGGTCTTGGGAGGATGGCGCTCCAAGGAGTTACGAGGGGATCTGGCCGGCGCTCAACATTCCGAGGATAGGCGGGACGGATATGTAATTAAACAGTTACTGGTGCCATCGGAACTGGAACTCTTCGATTGCTGCTGAAGATGGGGACGGGGCGCTTATGGGGGTGCCCTAGTTCTGTGATGTTGATTCTTAATTCAACATTCAGCATTCGCTATTAGTAAGGCTTGTTCATATGACTACTTTAATAGCTTTTTTAATTCCTTTGACTGAAAGTATCGACTGAATCCAGTTTTATCTACTGTAGGGAGTATAGTTTACGAGTAAAATATTCTGCAGGTTTATTTATCAACTATGGATAT